>PISX010010671.1:0-69206 GCA_004024625.1 Mellivora capensis
ATGTGTGGTGTAAGGAAATGGTCCAATTTCATTTTTCTGCAAGTGGCTGCCCAATTTTCCCAACACCATTTATTGAAGAGGCTGTCTTTTTTCCATTGGACATTCTTTCCTGCTTTATCGAAGATTAGTTGACCATAGAGTTGAGGGTCTATTTCTGGGCTCTCTATTCTGTTCCATTGATCTATGTGTCTGTTTTTGGAAGCACGTTTTTTATAAGCGGTTTAATCACCACCAGCCAGAGAAGTCGGTGCCTGTTTGGCCCTGCCCCTAATTACCTTGATGTGCCAACCTGATTGTTAAGGGAGGTGGTCCATTTAGGTAATGTGCATACGAAAACACTGGGCTAAGGAGGCAGGTGGACACCCACGGAGAGTGAGCATCACATTCACCCTCAGGGCCTTGGGATCTTTGCCTCCTGAGAAGTACGGTATAGTGGAAAGAAAGCCTTGAGCTTCCTTCCAACTATAAGCCAGACCAACTGGATTAACACACTGACTCATAAGCTCAACAGCTGTGTGATCACAGGTGGATATTTCAACTCTCTGAACCCAATTTCCCTGCTGGAGGAAGATAATAATAAATGTTTGCTTTACAGAAATGGGTGGGACGAATTAAAAAGGAATTTACAGTGTCTGGCACAAGGTGGGGGCTAAGGAAATCATAGTTATTATCTGTCTAATGAGGGACTGAATGACTTCTATGATTCTTTCAAGCCCCTAGAATATTCTCATTTCCTGGATCATTGTAAATGATTTTAAAGTTTTGAATATGTGCATATGCACAATTATATAGCACATACTTGTTCTTATCTTTAGCAAGAGTTTTCCTTTTGCTGTTTTCACCTGTTTATTTCAAAAAGAGAGAAGGAACAGAATCATTGGGCCACATTTAAATAATTCGCCATGACAGAAGTTACGTCTCTAATGGGAACTTTCCAGAATATTTCCCTGTGTATTTGTATCTTCGCAAATGATCTAAGGTAAATGCCTTTCTCCTTCTTGGGATGTGACTTTACAACCTCAATGATTTCTGCTGTCAGGACTTGACTTTACTAGTCAAAATTTACCTTAATTTCAGCTTGTGCCATGCGAAAGAATTTACTTTTCTCTTTGATTCATTTGGTATATGAATGCACATATACGAAGCATGCTTTCATTCTTCTCTCTCTATGGGTGAGACCCATTGAAGGGGCTTCTTGAATCAGTAGCTTCCTTACCAAAAATGTCCATGTGCTTTTCCTTTCATCCTTTGTTATGCTCCTCTGCCACTGAGAATGTATGGGTTAAGTAGATGAAACTAACACAATCCTCACTCCACTGAAATCCATGAATTTTAGGCTTTGAGGAACAGGAGACAAAAAGTGATAAAAATCTGAGCTAGGAGGAGATAATGTAAAAGGACAAAGTACAGCTAGGTATCAGTAAAGTCTCAGTATACACATAGGCCTCGGTGGCTCAGCACAGGACCGCTTCTATCCACGTTTATCTGAGATCCTACAAGGTCCAGGCAAAAAATGTAATAAATAAATAAGGAATAAACCACATTTACTCTACTGAGCCTCTCAATATTGAAAGAAGGTTAATACATTTTGGGAATAACCTTTAAAACCAGGGTGGAAATAAAAGCACTTTGTTCTTTTGATTTTCCTGGTTGCTTTCCAGTTAACTGACATGATTTTTTCCTGAATACTTAACTTTTTTTATTTTTTATTTTTTTTTTTTACCATTTTGGCTTTTCTAGATGTATCAGGATGCTTTGAGTTCCAATGGCAACCAAAAAAGGAATAAAACATAAGAACAATTATGATTTTATGTAATTGGAAGTTGAAAGATGGACAGGCTTGGTGGGGCAAATGACTCAACGGTGCCCTCAGAGACTTTGGTTTTTAACATTTCCCTGCAGTTCAAGGCATCCCATCCCCAAAAAAGGCAATGTCAAAAAGAGAAAGGAGTTTATCTTTCTTAGGAGCAAGTAGGTTTTCACAGAAAATTTCAGAAGCCTCATTGACCTGAGCTGAGTCCTAGTACTGTTTCTAAACCAATAACCAGTGAGGAACCTAGAAGTTTCTTAAAACCAATCAGACTCCGACCTGTTTGTGTCTCCGTGGGGGAGGGGTGGGCAATTCGCTGTGCTGTAGTTGTGTCAAGAGACTATCCGGGGAATGTGTACCAAGTGGACCTCCAACAGTATCTGATATAATAGGATTCTTTGAATTTTAACTTGATATTCTCACCAAAAACATAAAAATAAATACTGCTTTGCATTTTCCAGACCAATATCCATGGCCTGTGGATGCCCTAATTATTTGGGAACATTCTGGTTTGTGAGGTATCTAGTACTTTTCTTGCTCTTGTTGTCATTGCTGAGTTTATTTATTGCGCTTTTTCTTTTTCTGTTATATTTCTTTTTTTAAACTAGAATTCACTAAGCTTATCACTTAAAATGTTCTCCAACATCTTTTAATACAAGCAGAGTGTCAGGGATGTACTTCTGCAGTAAGTCAGAGCACCTGGAATGTGGATGTGGCAGACAGTTTATATAAAAAGAAATTCCTTCTGGAAGTGTGATGGAAAGGACAGGACACAGACACGGAAATCCTCAGAGCACCCTTGGTTCTGTGCTCCGGCATCATGTTTAGAGACCTGTGGTTTCACTTCATTTCCTGAAATAAGATACTTATGATTTGGAAGAGTGTAGACACAGGAAATGACAGTGTAATACCTGGGGGACGGATTTGGGTAAGCTTTCCTCCATCCTGGGGAAGGGTTTATGTTTTCCTTCTCATAGAAATATCAGAGGTTAGGGGCGCCTGGATGGTTAATTCAACTGAGTGACTGATTGTTGGTTTTGGCTGGTCATGATCTCATTGTTGTGAGATCTAGAGGGGCAGAGGCCTCTGTGTTCAGCGGGGAGTCTACTTGAGATTTCTCTCTCTCTCTCTCCCTCTGCTGTGGTCCTGCTCTCTCTCTTTCTCTCTCTCTCAAATTAAATAAATAAATAAATAAATAAATTTTTAAAATCTTAAAAAAAAAAAAAAGAAATATCAGGATATTCATTGCTACATCACCACTGTCTTTTCCTTGGCTCAATGTATATGTTGATATCAGACATTTGTTTTCACTATTTCCCCAATTTAATGAATCCATGGCACTTTATCATTACCCATTTTTTGCTGTTGAAATGTTAGCTTTTTCTTCACATGGTCAGCCAGTAGGACAAAAAGTGCATCGAAGGCATTGATGTCTTTGTGAAAAGCTCTGAAATTATCCCTTTTTTTTTAAAAGATTTTATTTATTTATTTGACACAGAGACTGAGAGGGAGACAGAGACAGAGAGCAAGCACAAACAGGGAGAACAGCAGGCAGAGGGAGAAGTAGGCTCCCCGCTGAGCTAGGAGCCCAACATAGTGCTCAATCCCAGGACCCTGGGATCGTGGCCTGAGCTGAAGGCAGCTGCTTAACGGACTGAGTCACCCACACACACCCTGAAATTAGTCTTGACAGTGAAATACTAGGTCTACTACTGTAGGAGAACTCCAGATATCTGAAATATGATTTTGTGCTATTTTTGTATGTTTGTAACAGGGAAGGAAACATTTATTAAAGCAGTTAATGTGGATTAGGCTCTGAGCTATGCATTTTGAAAACAGCAATCTTAGAAAATCCATTGACTCTCAGAGTTGGTATCACAAACTCCTTGTAGCCCAACAAATAGTCTTCCATGCTTCTTTTCTAACAAAATCCATGTGCCCAGCTAGGAGCATTTGCTTTCCAGACACTTTCACCTCTTGGGGGCCATGGTGGTAGAGAATTTGCCAAGCAATGAGAAATATGCTAGAAGGGTCTAGAAAACTGTTGCTTTTCTGATGCGAGCCTCTTCTCTTCTAGCTCCTTTTATGTCCTTTTACCCTCCCCTATTTGTGATAGAACTGTCTTAAATGTCTCCTGTGTATACATTTAGAATTATATCAGATAATGTCATAACTATTCTTTCAACCATCAAACATACTTCAGGAAACTTAGGAGGAGACCAAAGACCGCCTATTGTATCCATATTTTTGCTCATCATGTTTTTCTTCCTTTGTGATGCTCCAAGTTTCATTCATTGTTTCCTTCACACTTTTTTTTTTTATAAGATTTTATTTATTTATTTGAGAGAGAAAGTGAGTGAGCAGGCATGAGCAGCGGGGAGAGGCAGAGGGAGAAGCAGACTCCCTGCCCAGCAGGGACCCCAACGTGGGGCTCAATCCCAGGACCCTGAGATCATGACCTGAGCTGAAGGCAGCTGCTTAACAGACTGAGCCATGCAGGTGCCCTGTTTCCTTTGTGTTTAGGAAATTTCCTTTAGCTACTCTTATAGGGTAGGTATTATGGTGACAAATTCTTAGTTTTCCTTCATCTGAGAATGTCTTTACTTCCTTTCCTTTCCTGAAGGACATTTTCAGGGGCTATCGGATTATGGATCGACAATTCTTTTCTTTAAATCCTAGGAAACTATTTTGACTCTTTTGCTTTTCTTTTTTTTTTTTTTCTGGTGTATGAGATCTCTGATGAGAAATTGTCCTCCAAGTGTTTTCCTCTGTAAATAACGGTGTCTCTGGATGTCTGGCTATTTTCAAGATTGCTTTCCTGCCTTCAGTTTTCAGACGTTAATTTTATTATTTGGGGGCATGAATGTCCTTGGGTTTATCCTGTTCATCATCTGATCACTTCTTGAGTCTGTAGGTTTAATGTCTCTTGCCGAATTTGGAAAGTTTCAGCCACTATTTCTGTGAGCACTTTTTACATTTTCTTTCTTTTTCACC
Source organism: Mellivora capensis (assembly GCA_004024625.1). Taxonomy (NCBI): domain Eukaryota; kingdom Metazoa; phylum Chordata; class Mammalia; order Carnivora; family Mustelidae; genus Mellivora; species Mellivora capensis. The sequence goes on from PISX010010671.1 coordinate 4,805, forward strand.
TCCTGGTACTTTGATGACATGAATGTTTGATGTTAAGTTACCATCTAACTGGTCCCTAAGGCTCTGTTCATTTTGTTCAATCCATCTTCTCTCTGTTGTTCAAACTGAGTAATCTCTATGTTCATCTTTCAGTTCCCTGATCTATCCTCTGTATTCTCCTTTCTACTATTGAGCCCATCCACAGAACATTTTATTTGTTATCCTATTCTTCAATTCTAAAGTTTCCATTTAGCTCTTCTTCATAACCTTTATTTTTTTTGCCAAGGCTTTTTTTTTCTTTTTTAAAGATTTTTATTTCTTTATTTGACAGAGAGATAAATCACAAGTAGGCAGAGAGGCAGGCAGAGGGGTGGGGGAAGCAGGCTCCCCGCTGAGCAGAGAGCCCCATGCGGGGCTCTATCCCAGGACCCTGGGACCATGACCCGAGCCAAAGGCAGAGGCTCAACCCACTGAGCCACCCAGGTGCCCCTTGCCAAGGCTTTCTATTTTTCATTTATTTCATGCATGTTCATGATTACTCACTGAAGCATTTTTAACATGACAGCTTGAAAAAATGTATTTTTAAAGATTTTATTTATTTGACAGAGGGTCGGGGTGGGGGGATGGAGAAAACAACCAGGGAGAGTTGCAGGCAGAGGGAGAGGGAGAAGCAGGCTCCCCTTGTTGCAGGAAGCTCAATGCAGGCTTGATCCCAGGACCCCTGGGATCATAATCCAAGCCAAATGCAGACCTTAACCGACTGAGCCACCCAGGCACCTCAGGTTTGAAAATTTTGGATAATTCTAGCATCTTTTCTCCTCTTGGGATTGACATCTTTTTTTTTTTTTTTTCTTTTGTTCATTTAGTTTGAGATCTTCCTGGTTCTTGCTGTGATGAAAAAAATTTTTTTTAATGGAAACCTGAGCATTTTTATAGTATATTATAGGACCATGGGTCTTATTTAAACCTTCTGTTTTAGCTGACTTCCTCTGACATCACTCTGGCATGTCCCGTTACTGTCAAGTGGAGGCAGAAGTTCAAACTTTTGCTCAGTTTCTGTTGACACAAAAGGGGTAGAGTTTGCCATTACCAGATTGGGAGAGAAGATCTGATTTCTCTTCTACTTTCCACTGATGCTGTAGAGGCAGGAACCTCATTACTTGCCTGTGGGGATGAAAGTCCCAGGTCCCTAGTTATCCTTTTTTGACATTACCCAGCAGATGTGACAGGGGGCTTCATTCATAACCTTGTGTGGGTGAAAACCTAGGTTCTTCTCTTGACTCTTGCTTTTGGGGATGGGACTACAGTTTCTGTGATGTTTAGCTGGAGTGGAGTGGGGATGGTATGAAGTTTTCTATCTTGCTAGGCTGGCCCTTTACTGGAACTTTGGCTAAAACAAATAAGCTCTTGTTGCTTTGTTGTGGTGGTTTGTGGATTGTTTGTTTGTTTGTTTGATTGTTTTGTTTGTTTTGTCTACACTCATTGGTATTTCTAGGTCACCAGATTCTTCAGCTGCAAGTGTTGGGTATATGAGGAACCCCAAGAAACTCACAAGTAGGTCCTCACTTGGGTTTTGAAACCCCTAGGCAATCTCTTCTCTCCATCCTTCAGTTTTCCCACACTTGTTTTATATATAATGTCTATGCTTTTTAGTTGCACTTAGTAGAAGAGATAGGGAAAAATATTTCTACTCTATATTCCTTGAAGCAGAAATTGCTCGAGAATATACATTTTTAATAAGCATCTCAGGTGATTCTGAGGTAGGTGTCTATGGGCCATACCTTGAGGAACATTTTATAGATAATGGAACTGAGCCCAGGGACACTAACCCAAAGGTGCATATGTCAAGTACTTGAGTTGCACAACACAAAGTCTAAATAGGACCCCTGTGTCCTGTTTCCCTTTCGATGTCATTTTCTCTTCTTGACACTAAATAAAACTACTAAGACTACCAAAACAGATTGAAGTACCAATTTTAATGATATTGGTACTAAAGATTAAGTAATTTGCCTAAAAATAATGCATGGGCTTAAAGAAAAGTAGTGGCAGAGTCTAATTCACTTGCTTCCCACAATCTTCAATGTAATTTCTACTGAGGATTCCAGGCAATTGTTCCAAGATGAGGCATGGTCTGTACATGGAAGAGTTGTTCTTGGAATGAAAGTCTCTGCAATCTATTGATGGTGCTGCGCACAGCCTGGATAGCCTGACTCATACCCGGTGCAGCTCTTCCAGTTATGTTAAGACTCATTTGGCAGCTGCCTCTACAATTGCCTAAGTCAGTTGGTAGACATGAAGGAAATGTTAATTCTCTGCAAATATAGTTATTCATAACTTGGTGTCAATCGTACCACCCTCAAATGAGACAGCTCCTCAGATGTCATGGCATTAGGGACGGGAGATGTGTATTTAGTCAGCTCCGGGGAGCCCTTGAACTCCCTAAAGGCAAATCTGGAGGGACAGGAAGTGGCGTGAGACTGAAGGCAGAATACAAATACACCTAATGAAATATGGGCATCCTTCAGTGGCTGCCTTCATTTGACTAGCCCTACGCACAGGTTGTACCAGATGGCACTCATGGTTTCCATCAATGTGGAAATGTGATGAAGAAGGGGAGGAGAAAAATGGATGAGAAAAATAACACCAGTCTGCACAGCTGAAAATAATTATGATTACGTAGCTAATGACCCAGGGAATTAGACAAAGCCAAACACATTGGAACTCAGGCCACATGCAGGCAGATGTCACAACTTAATGACAAAAGATGAATTGCTTTATCTCCTACAGAGTAACTCATGATGAAGAGTTGCGCTTCTCTTTTTTTAATTGAAATGTAATTGACATACAATATCCTACTAGTTTCAGGTGTACATCATCATATCATTTTTGGTATTTTTTTGCACTATGAAATGATTGCCACAATGTCAGTTATCATCTGTCACCATACAAGGTTATTAAAATATTATTGACTATATTCCCCATGCTGTACATTTCACCCCATGACTTATTTATTTTAGAACTGAAAGTGTGTATCTCTTAATCCCTTTCGCCTTCTTTGCCTGCTCCCCAATCCCTCCCCACTCTGGTAACCAACAGTTTGTTTCCTGTGTCTGTGAATCTGTTTCTGTTTCATTTTGTTCATTTGTTTTGTTTTTTAGATTTTACATTTAAATGAAACCATATGGTATTTGTCTTCCCTGGTCTGACTTATTTTACTTAGCGTAATACCTTGTAGGACCATCGGTGTTGTGCAAATGGCAATATTTCATTTTTTTATGACTGTGTAATATTTCATTTTATATATATTATATATATTATTATATAATCATTCCATTATATATATCACATATATACTTCATATATATCTCACATCTTCTTTATCCATTCACCTGTGAGTGGCCATTTGGGATATTTCTTAGCTATTATAAATAATGCTGCAATATACATAGGGGTGCTTATATCCCTTCCAATTTGTGTTTTCATTTTCTTTGGGTAAACACCCTGAAGTGGAATTGCTGGATCAAAAATGGTAGTTCCATTTTTAATTTTTGAGGAACCTCCATACTATACCAATATGCATTTTCACAGACTGTGTACAAGAGTTCCTTTTTCTTCACATCTTTGCCAACACTTGTTATTTTTTGTCTTTTTTATTATAGCCAATCTGAGAGGTGTGAAGTGATACTTCATTGTGGCTTTGATTTGCATTTCCCTGATGATTAGTGATCTTGGACACCTTTTCATCTACCCATTGGCCATCTGTATATCTTCTTTGGAAAAATGTCTAGTCAAGTTTTCTGCCCATTTTTTTTTTAATCTGTGGGGTTTTTTGGTTGTTGTTTTTATTTTGATACTAAATTGTGGAGGTTCTCTATATATTTTGGATACTAACCCCTCACTAGGTGTATGATTTGCAAATAGACTCTCCCATTCACTAGTTTGCCTTTTTCATTGTGATGATGCTTTCTTTGGCTGTGCAGGAGCTTGTTATTTTCATATAATCCCATTTGCTTATTTTAGCTTTTGTTGGCCTTGTGTGAGGAGACTGCTCCAAAAAAATACTAAGACTGATGTCAAAGAGTTTGCAGCCTATGTTTTTTTTTTTTAAGATTTTATTTATTTATTTGACAGAGATCACAAGTAGGCAGAGAGAGAGAGGGAAGCAGACTTCCTGCTAAGCAGAGAGCCTGATGTGGGACTCGATCCCAGGACCCTGAGATCATGACCTGAGCAGAAGGGAGCGGCTTAAACCACTGAGCCACCCAGGTGCCCCAGCCTATGTTTTTTTAATAAGAGTTTTATGGTTTCAGGTCTTACATTCAAGTCTTTAAGCCATTTTGAATTTATTTTTGTATATGGTGTCAAATGGTGGTCCAGTTATATTCTTTCGCGTGTAGCTGTCCAGTTTTTCCAACACCACTTATTGAAGAGGTTTGTATGTTCTTGCTCCTTTGTCATAGATTAATTGCCCATATATATGCATGGATTTATTTCTGGGCTTCTAATTTTATTCCATTCATCTATGTGTCAGTTTTCATAGTACCATATTGTTATGATTACTATTACTGTAATATAGTTTGAAATTAGGAAGTATATGTCCAGCTTTGTTTTCCTTCCTCAAGATTGCTTTGGGTATTTGGGGTCTGTTCTTGTTTCATACAGATTTTAGGACTCTTATCTACTTCTGTGGAAAATACCATTGCTATTTTGATGGAAGTTGCATTGAATCTATAGATTGCTTTGAATAGTATGGACATCTTAACAATATAAATTCTTCCAATCCATGAGCATGGAATATCTTGCCATTTGTTTGCATTGTCTTCTATTTCTTCCATCAGTGTCTTATAGTTTTCAGACTACATGTCTTTCAACTCCTTGGTTAAATTTATTCCTAGATATTTTATTCTTTTTGATGCAAAGAAATTGGGGTTTCTCTTTCCAAATCCCTATCTTAGAATAAGATCATAAGGAGACCCATGTCATGAGTATCTTTTCATTTTGAAAGGGAATTTAAATGGGCCTCCTGGGTGGGTCAGTCTGCTAAGTGTCTGCCTTCAGCTCGGGTCATGATCCCAGGGTTCTGGGATTACGCCCACAGCAGGTTCCTCGCTCAGCAGGCAGTCTGCTTCTCCCTCTCTCTCTGCCCCAGTCCCTCTGCCCCTCACCCACCACTTGTGCTGTGTCTCTCTCAAAAAAATAAATAAAATCGTTAAAAAAAAAAAAAAGTAAAAGAGTTAACTAGCAACAGTTTTGGACTCTTAAAAAAATGAAGAAATTTTAATCAGTATTATATTGGTATTTATTTTGACCTACAAGAGTAGTAAGCAGCAACCCACAGGAAGTTAGAGATAGTCTTTCTGCTACCAAAACATAGATTATGCACTCCTTGGAGGAAAGGGTAAAATTCTTACACTTTTTTTGTGGCCACTTAAAAGCATTATTGAGATTCTGCCATGTATGTGCCCTTCCTTAACAACGTGTATTGGAAAGATGAAAAAAATACTACCCTTGCTCCCCTTCTGGAGTTTTGCTTATAGTAGTATACACTTTGTAAATATTGATTCACAGTGGATGACTGATTGCTATTCCCTACGTATACCCTACCAAGGTTATTGAAATTCTCACCGCCTTCCATTAAAGCTGTGACAACTAATATTCAGATGCTGGCAGTTGGAGTATTCATTCTTTAATTCACTTACTCAGTCACTCAGCAAATCTCTGTTGAATACCTGTTATGTTCCAGGCACGGATTTCGACCTAGGTTTAAATGAGTAACACAATTTTAATATTAATATATCATATATAAGTATATGATATATTAAGCCATGATCTGTTTAAAAAAATAATGGTGCTGGGGTGCCTGGGTGGCTGTACTGGTTAAGCATCTACCTTTGGCTCAGGTCATGATCTCAGTGTCCTGGGATTGAGCCCCATATTGAGCTCTGCTCAGTGGGGAGCCTGCTTCTCTCTCTCCCTGTTCCTCTGCTCTATCTCTCAAATAAGTAACATTTAAAAAAATTAATGGTTCAAGAAGAGTAACAAGCTTATCATTTAGAAATCATTGGTGGAATTATTGACAGTTAAAAAGGTTCATGAGAATGGGATAGTAGTATGAGTGTCTCAACTAATGTATTGGCCAGTTAGGGGAAACATGTAAAGCAAATGCCATTAATATGTTGTCTTAAAAATTATGTTTGTAAAAAATGTATTTGGGGAGCTGATAGCTCAGAAGTTTGGCAATGAAAGACCAAACATTTTAAATCCATGTAATTGGTTGAAATCCAGCCAAAACTGATAACAAATGCAACTCTTCCCCATCTGCTGGTTTATGTTAATGAGTTGGTGATCTCATTTAGTTTGCTAGGAGACAGGTGTCTATATTACTAAAGCAGCAACTCACTTGGCACCTAGCCCTAGTCTCAGGCAAAGTCTTGAATTTAACTGTGGGGTGGTTCTCAGCTTACAATATGGTCCCAAGAATCCCAGGACGAGAGAGTACAGCTAGAATTGAAAATCACTGTAGGTCTGTATCCAGTCTGTCCGAGGAGTGAATCAACCATGGCAGGTCAGATTCTAGTCTGCCATGTGTGCATTCTCTCCCTGATTCCTGCAGAGTTGAAGATCTGCCAAGCAGAGAGCTCTGATAGAAATTTTTGCTAGATTCTATCAGACCCAAATACCAATACCAAGCCTGATTGGATTATGCCTTATTTCCTTCTGGAACTTTCATGATTTTCCAGAAAACAAGAGAATGCATGTTTTGGTTTTTTTTTTAAACACTTGTAGGAATAAAATATCACAGAGTATCACTGGTAGGAAAAACCCTAACCTTTAATATACATCTGTTATTGAAAAATAGAGAAGTGGAGAAGAGTGGAGACTATGAAATTAGAGAAGAGCTTCGGTTCAAATCCTCTCATGGTCACTTATTTTTGTAACTCTAGGGAAGTTACTTAGCCTTTGTTGTTCTCATTTCTTCTAACCATAAAATGGAAATAGTAGAATTACCAAATTCTTAGAAAATTGTTATGAGGTTGAGTTAATGTGTGTAATATATTTAGAACAATACCTGGTCTGGATAGTAAGTGTTTTGCACAAGTTATCCCATTGTACTGTGTGCCAAGAACTGTGCTAATTCAGTGGGAGGAAAAATCCTCACATTATTGAATTGTGACATCAGGTATTATGTGCTGCCACATACAGCAGATAAGGGCACTAAATTTCAGAATGGTGAATGGTAGGGAGGAGTTAAAATGGCTTATTTTTACAGATAAGGGCACTATTTCAGAATGGTGAATGATAGGAAGGAGATAAGATGGCTTATTGAGTCTTTCTAATGTCAAACCAAGATCTTTCTACTGCAGTTAGTTGCTTGAGATCGCACAGCAAGTAAGAGGGGAACGGGGATTGTAATCCGAGATTCCTGGTTCTCAGTTATTGAATATGCCTTTCATGCATTAGGTGAACCATAATTAGAGAAATAAAGTAATGTCCAATTTCTTATTTTGTTAGTACAAGGGAAAAATATATACACATTAGTAAGGAATGTCTAATTTTATGATTTTTAAAAAGATTTTATTTATTTATTTGAGAGAGAAAGCAGAGCAAGAGAGAGAGAGAGAGAGAGCGTGCACAAGTGGGGGGGGTGCAAAAGAGGGCAGAGGAAGAGGGAGAAGCAGGTTCCCCACTGAGCAGGGCTGGATCTCAGGACCCCTGGCATCATCACCAGCCTAAGCCCAATCATCAAATTAGGGGCACCTGGATGGCTCAGGCTTAACTGACTGAGCCATCCAGATGCCCCTAATTTTATGATATTTTTAGAAATAATGATTAATGGCCAGGGAAACTTAATTTTAAAAAAATATTAATTGCTACTACATAGCAAGTATTATGTTTAATTCAGGGGTCATAGAAGTAAACAGTACAGGTAAGATGATTCCTGGAAAATGCCTAATAAATTCCAATTACTCAGATTAATTTTTTCTTTCATCACATTCTTGAAAACCTGGTTTTGATTCTGTAGGCTTTTACTTTCAAACAAAAAAAATTTATACTTGCCTGTAAGAATTTGATAGCAACTATAACCATGAGCGGTAAAAAATTATCATCAGGTATTTAAGATTTTATTTATTTATTTGACAGACAGAGATTACAAGTAGGCAAGAGAGGCAGGCAGGGAGAGAGAGGAGGAAGCAGGCTTTCCGCGGAGCAGAGAGCCCGATGTGGGGCTCGATCCCAGGACCCTGGGACCATGACCTGAGCCGAAAGCAGAGGCTTTAACCCACTGAGCCACCCAGGCGCCCCTATCATCAGGTATTTAAAAGGAAGAGATTGTTTTAATTATTTTTCTGTTGGACTTGGCTCATTAAGATCTGTACATGTTTGTGATCCACTCGAGTGAGTGGACTGCGTGGTGGTGCTACGATGGCATCTCCATGACTTTAAGAGCTTCCAGAAGAGGTAGACCATAATGAAGGCATTCATTAGAGGTCTATGAACCAGGGAGGTGGCGCGCATGAAAGTTCCCACATCATCATTCATACTGATCTGATTAACTCCCCCAGTTTCATTTCCAGAGTGCAGGAATCAGGAATTTTGGCAACCATCTGGGTAACAGAAGTCTCTCCCCAAGGATATTGTAAATTTCTGTCCATATGTTCCCTGTAAAACTGTATTGCCGACGGCTTTCTTCCCACAGATCATGTCTACAAAGATGACCAGCCAACCAGATCTTGTGACAGGGCCCTTCAGCCTTTCAGGAATATGCCAATGTTCTCATTCCTCACTTGGATGTAGACATGATTTTTATTGACAATGGGAGCACTGAGAATAGTAGCAAATACATTAGACATGGGAAGACATTTTCAGACAGTAAACTTAATATACATAGAGCCACTATAAAAGGACTTTGTATATAAGATGCACCAAAATATAATAAAGGTGTCCCTTCTTAAAGTACTTTGTATATAAGATGCCATATAGTACTTGTATAAAGTACTTTGTATATAAGATGCTATATAGTACTTGTATAAAGTACTTTGTATATAAGATGCACCAAAATAAAAAAAAGGTGTCCCTTCTTAAAGTACAACACCTGAGAAGCAACCTTTAGGAACATGAAGTATGATATAATTCTCTCCAACTGGGGGAAACTCCAGGGAGAGAGATACAACATTGATTTATTTGGATTATCCTACAAATGCCATTTTTAACAACTTCAAACTAAGGCTTGATTCATAGAATTATGAGTATTAAAATGATAGCAATCTTGGGTAGGGTTTCTCTTATCTGATTTCCCTAAATCCCAAGACAGCCCTTGGTAGAAATGTCTTATACTTATCAGCAGCTTTCATCAACTGAATAATAAATGAGAGTTTCCCTCTTCTGGATAACTCAAAGGAGCATGTGCTTAGAGATTCTACATGCTCCCCTTTTCTCTTGTTTTCAGTCTGAGCTAGAATATTTATCTCCCTGTACTCATCAGAAAATACCTATTTATAGGATGTTTGAGCATGGCAATAAACATTGAATATTTAGCTCATTTTTGAGAGCTGAAGGAAAAGATACAGACTTCTCTCTAAGACTATTCCTATTCTTCTTAAGATTTCATTTATAGCCCTGCTAGTGAAAGGAAAACCACACAAATATCAGTTTAATCGGGGGTAGAGCTGCTAAAATCTGCTTCCTGTTCTCAGACAGCCAAAAACCCATGTGTAACAGGTGAGAATGGGCAAAACTTGACCTTCCAGTATCTTGATCCCTGATGAGAAAACATGTCAGAAAAACTAAATTGTGTCTGCTGAAGCTCAACCTGTCCCAAACTATTGACATTCCCAGCCAGATAGTGTCTAAAACTACTCTGAGGAATGCATAGATACAAGATTGTGTGATTTTCTCCCTGGGGCCCTAGGCCCAAACACACCCTTGTGGAGGTGAGGGTATACTTAAGAAGAAAGAGTTGTTTCTATTGACAATCAACCCATTGAGATGTGGGTCAGAGGCAGGACATAAACTCACTCAACTTCAGAAATTCATGAGTTACAATCCTCTCTACTTTGTGGATTATGGGTTATTGCAGTCTGCCCTCAGTGCCCAGGGATAAGCAGAGTGATTCCAATGGTGGGTGTAAACCACCTCTCGATAAGTAGGCATGTTGGAATAAAACAAGACTGTGGCTGGGTAAGGGATCCTGAAGTTCTGTCTGAGGCTTTGTACAAACTGTGCACAAACTCTGTCAATCAAACTGCACTTAATTAATTCATCAGGTTTACCAGTGCTCTGCTATAAAGAATAGTCACTGATACCCACAGGGTGAGCAATGAGCAACCAATGTGGTTTGCCCAAATCTATCCTGGTTGTAGCGCCGAAAGTCCTGAATCCCAAGAAACCATGGGTGTTAGGAAAACCCAGTTAGTCGGTCACCTTAATCATTACACATTCATTGAATCTGGATACCTAAAAGAAACTCTGTAGTGACTCATGCAATTTTGTTCCCACCAGTTGAATTGAATGTTTACCAAGAATCTGTTATGCCATTTGTTCCCAAACCTGTTTAAGTTATTTACTTGTTGTTATAATTACTTAATTTAATTAAATATAACATAAATTGATGAAAATCTATGTGAAAATAAAGTGTGTCGCTATGGCAACTAATTTGAATGTTTTAGAAAGACCCAATAAAGAAAAGTTGCTAAAGAAATTTTATTACATGATATGTTGACAAGACAACCGTAAATGATTCAGAAAAAGATATATATCACAAATACCTCTAAGTTCTCATTCCTTGTTACAGAAATTGAAAATGGAAATATAGATAATCCATTATGAGTGTGGTTTATGTAAGAAAGAGAACAGGGAATGCTGAGCAGATGATCCGTGCATAAAGAAAAGACCTTGGCCTTACACCAAAAGATTGTATTGCATTTTCTATGTTCCAGACTAAACATCAGATGTGTCAGGCATGTATAATTCAATAATTATTCCCCATGATCATGAGTTGTGCTTTTCTTTGATTGTGCCCAAACTTTCAATAAGATCCTGTGAACTTATTATTCTCCATCAGTCACTGTATGTTGATGCCTGGCATTGTGTAACAGAGAGGAACAGAGACACATGAACACAAGTTGTAATTTTTGTCTGCCAAGGACCAGGTCTGTTTAATCCCCTATTGCCAGGAACCTTGATTGCTACCAGCAAAATACTAAGAGCTCCCTGTATGAGGAATGTTTGATAAATGAACAATCAGTGAATGAATGAATGAATGGACATCTTTCAAGAACCATAGAGTTGACCTGGGAGAATTAAATGTTAAATTATTAAAAATTAAAATATATATTATTTATTTAATCATTTTTTTTCCTTAGAAAAAGAATAGGCAGGCATCTGATTATGGTACTTTTCTAAGTATTAGAAAGATTATAAAGATGGATAAGTTACATAATATAAAAAAGTATAAGCAAGCATGCACATACTCAAAATTTAATGATGGGTTCAGCATTGGAATAGACCAATCAGAGCAGAGACTGGACAGTCAGAAAGGATATCATCATCATCCAGGTAGTGGTACATGCGGAGTGAGGAATTGGACCTGAATTTAAGGAAGAAAGTAATCAGTGCTGAGCTGGCCTTGGAATTCAGTCATTATGAGTACAGACAGGATTTGGAGTCAAACAGACCTGATTTAAAGTCAGATTCTCACACTTAGAACTGTTGGCACATGGGTAATTTATTTAACTGCTCTCAGCTTCAGTTTTCTGGTCTGTACAATGGGCATAATGATGCTTAAGTAGTTACAAGGATCAACTGCAGTAACGTATTGACATACATTACACTTATGCACAGTTTCTGCCCATGGCAAGCACTTTGCAGCTGTAAGCTATCATTAAGAGAAATAGGCTGTAAAAATTTGAGAAGATTTCAAGACAAAACTAGCATTTGAGCTTCTAAAATGGTGGTGAGTTTGGATATGGGCAGGAAGGGGTGTAGGGAGGACAGAGAACACAAAAGAAAGTTTTCAGGCCCAAGAACAGCAGGAGCAGTATAGATCCAGGGAACACGGGTAAATGGACAAGAAGAACAAAACGGTTGGAGCATCAGAAGAAAGGGGAGTGGCTACCTAACTTCGAGCACACTGGAATTGCTTTAGAAGTTTGGGGAACAAAACACTCACTGCAGCTTGGAATATTTAGCCAGTCTGTTGCAGAGGGTAAACTAAATTAAAGAGAAAGAGACCCGGTATCAGGCAGTCTGTCCCTTGCAAAAGTAAGAGCCCTTCGAAAACTGCTTATGTAACCATAAGATGAGTGGAAAAAAGAGAAAGGGCAGCCACAGATCCAACCTCACACCTTTCTACTTGCAGGAGCGTTAATGAACCGTCTGTAAGTGCCTACATTATGACTTTGGCAATAGAAAATTTCCTCATATCTTCTTTTGATTCTGGTATAGAGATTGTAGTACTTAAGTAATTTGATTTGAAATGGTCTTTCTTCCTCATGTGATGTGCTTTCAGCCACCTCATTAATTTTGATTTTATGGTCAATAAAATTTCTGTTATTTCTGCAAATTTCATATCTGGTTAATCTCTAGGATTTCTTGCCTTTTTATCTTGTTTTCACATGTACCAATCCTTGTCTCAGTGTTCGCGCATTTCCTCCTTCAACTGGAGTCTTATTCTTCCTGAAGAAGATCTTTCCTGCCCTTGCCAACCTATGTATTTTCCATGTTCTGATCTCCTATGGACCTTATTAACCATGTTTGTCATTAACCTTTATATCACATACAATAATTCTTAGATTTTAGGTGAGTAAATGTATCATGTACCTTTCTATTCCACTAAATCATAATCCACCCCCCTCCCCGTCACCCCTGCCACCATGTTATTTATTCTACAGATATAAGCTGAGTATGTCCTTTGTTCATGACACTCACTGGGGGTATGGACAGAAGAGTAAACAGCCACACTCCCTGCTATCATAGACCTTAGGTGTGATATGAAAGATGACAAAATGAGATGTAACTAAATGAAATGATTTCCAATAATGATTCAGTCCTCAAAGAAATTAACCAGATGATGTGTTGGCAGGAGATTGCTAGGACGAAGCAGGGCATATGAGAGAATTCAGGAAAATCTTTTTGTTGAGATTATGTTTGGAACGAGACGGGAATCACAAAAGTAGACACCACAGTGATCTAGGAACAGATTCTTCAGACTGAAAGAACAACTACAAAAAACCCTGAGGCAAGGCCAGGTCGACCTCTTTGAGAAACACAAAATGGTACATAAGGCTGGAACCTAGTAAGCAAGCAGGTAGTGATGCAGAAACAGAAGGGAGCTAGACCATGTAGGACCAGGCGATGCAGACAGAGTTTGGATTTTACTGTAAGTGAAATGGAAAGTCAGAGGAAACTTTCAAGTAGAAATCAGACTTGAATTTTTTTGAAAGATTCCATTAGCCAAAATAAAATAAAATAAAATAAAAAATCCTATTAGCTATTGGATGACTAATTGTTTGGAGCAGGGGCAAAACATAAGCTTGTGAAGATGTCATTGCTCAAGTCCAGCTGAGAATTGATTTTTGCTTTGCGCTAGGATCGCAGCAGTGATGTCAGAGGGAAGTGTATGGATTCGCAACACCTGTTGAAGGTAACACAGGTGGCCATGACCGAGTTGCTAATGAAACGAATGTCGGAGCAAGAAGAAACAAATTAAGAATGAGTCCTCCTTTTTTGTGCCAAGCATTTGAATGGATGGTGCCATTGCTGAAAAGCCAGAAATTTTTTTTCAATTTCTGTTTATCAATGGGTTCTCATTTAAGAAAATATTTTTCTCATTGAGACTAATGATAGCCCTTTTTATTGTTTTTATTTATTTATTTGACAAAGAGAGAAGCGACAGAGGGAACACAAGCGGGGGGACCTGAGTGGAATGCAGATGCTTAAGGACTGAGCCACCCAGGCGCCCTGATGATAGTCCTTTTTAAAAGGTAATGTGTTAAACAACTTTTCCAAGTTATGTTGATGGCTGTGCAATATCTCCCCAACTTTCTTTTTTTAAAATTCCTGTAATATATGTCAGAAGGTAGCAAACTTTTTTTGCAAAGGACCAATTAGTAAATAATTTAGGCCTTGTAGGCCACACTGTCTTCAGCCATAGGCATTTCATAGGTGAATGAGTGTGGCCGTGTTCCAATACAGATTTAGATTTATTACAAAAAAACAGCTGTGGACTGTAGTTTGCCTACACCTCTTGTATATGGTCATAGAATGATAACTCATACTACTCTTCAAAGATATATTCAACTTAGGAATGGAGGCTTCAGAAGAATACAAAACCAGACTTATTTTTTCTTAAGTGCCATTTCATTTTATTTGTTGAGAATTCCAGTAAGTGTTTATGTTCAAATACTCATCCCGAAATGTACAGGGTATAGAAACTGGAAATCTGATACAAGCATTTCGATTACAGGATCTCTCTGTTTTCAAACCTCAATAGAAAAATGGAGGTTAAAAGGCCTTTTAATTGAGGCCTTAAATTGAGTGGCAGAGGTGGAATATTTATTGTTACTTTTAATTCAGTTCAATTATTCCAAGTGGCTTTTTGTTCTTCTAATTTATTTTTTAAAGTATTCGTCCTTGAAAGGTGTCATCTGAATTCAACAATCAGTTCCCCTTTGTAGGGGTCAGAGATAGTTACTGTCTGTATCTCATAGAAAAATAAAGCCCCTATGTTCTAAAGGTTATTAATATTTACTCCAAATTGTGATGTATTGAAGTCACAGCTTTTATCTCACCTCTGAAGTCCTGATAACAAAAAAGACAGGAAGATCAATAGCCACATGATGGGTAACTAATTGCTTTTGCTTCAACCTGCAACCTTCCATCCCTCTCGAGCTCATTGCGAAGTCCATTTGACAATCTCGGATATTGTTTTCAACCTTAGCTCTCAACAGTCTGGATTCCAAACTGAGTCGGAAAAATAAGTGAAAACCTTTTCAATTGACAGTGCTTTACACATATATACTCCTCAGTACTATCCATACAAAAATTTATTAGAGACAATTGATAAGATGATTATCAAGAAATGGAACTTCTCTTTGCTGAGAGTGATTATCTACTAAGTGGTATTTAATTATTTTTTGGTTATATTTGTAATGGTTTCAGTCACTATTGCAAAGTCAAACTTCTTGTTCAAAAATCATTTATTTAGTGCTTATCTCGTACCACTGTTTTTAGCTAACACATTTTCATCAATAACTGGAGGCCATATTCTCATCTAAAGGCTTAACAAAATTAACTTCTTGGATCTTTACAGCTCCACAAGGTAGGTTCTTCTATTTTCTAAATTGAGACACAGAAGTATCTCCAACTTTATAGTGAAAAAAAAAATAACTAAAATAAAAATTCCAGATTTCCTGCTTGTCAATTTTTTTTTTAAGATCTTATTTATTTATTTGACAGAGAGTGAGAGATCACAAGTAGGCAGAGAGGCAGGCAGAGAGAGAGGGGGAAGCAGGCTCCCCACTGAGCAGAGAGCCCGATGCGGGGCTCGATTCCAGGACCCTGGGATCATGACCTGAGAGCCGAAGGCAGAGGCCTTAACCCACTGAGCCACCCAGGCGCCCCCTGCTTGTCAAATTTGTGACTTTGGGCAAATTGATTAATCTCTTTGTGCCTCTGTGTTCTCATCAATAGTTTGGGAGTAATGATAATACCTTCCTTATTGGGTTATAAAGTAAGTTAATATTTTAAGGCACGTGGGAGCATTCCTGGCATATGTTAAGGACTTTTAACCAATAAGATAAAGCTAACTTGTCCAAAGTCACAAAGCTAGTAATGGCAGGGCCCTTACTTATAAGATGCTACAGAGAATACAGAGATAAATCAACAAATTGGAAGATCTGGCACGAATATATCCTGATGGATAAGAACATTTTAATGGCATTCTGTCTGGTTTTTTTCTTTTAGCATCATATTCTTATTTTACTGAGTAGGAAATAAATCTCTACCTGTGCAAAGTGAGAGAGAAATTGTGACTTTGCCTATCAGTTTATATCTACTGGTAGGAAGTACTCACCTTTGAGGCAAACAAACTGAATACAGCAGACGCCCTTATCTAAGGTTTCACTCTCTGCAGATTCAGTTACCCTAAGTCACCCGTGGTCTGGAAGCAGGTAATCCTTCTGATGTATGTCAGAAGGTCAGTGGTAGCCTAACACCACATTGCAACACCAGCATCATTCCCTTCACTTCATCTTCTCCCATAGGCGTTTTACCATCTTGCATCATCACAAGAAGAAGGGTGAGAACAGCATAGCAAGAGATTTTTG
The DNA here is from genome assembly GCA_004024625.1 of Mellivora capensis. Classification (NCBI taxonomy): domain Eukaryota; kingdom Metazoa; phylum Chordata; class Mammalia; order Carnivora; family Mustelidae; genus Mellivora; species Mellivora capensis. The sequence goes on from PISX010010671.1 coordinate 21,109, forward strand.
AGAGAGAGAGAGAGAGAGAGAGAGAGATTGCATTCCCGTAACTTTTATTACAGTGTGCTAAAACTGTTCAATTTTATTACTAGTTATTGTTGTTAATCTCTAACTGTGGCTAATTTATTGGTAAAAGTTTATCATAGGTATGAATGTATAGGGAAAAAAACATAGTGTCTATAGAGTTTGCTACTATTTGTGGTTTCAGGCATCCACTGGCTGCTTTGGAAGGTATCCCCAGTGGATAAGGGGGGGTACTGTCTATGAGTTCATTCTTGTTTATGTTGTTTTCCGTGTTTGCACTGGTGCACAGCTACAGTGACACCTTCCTGTTGAGAATTTGCTGGGTAGAACAATTGTAAGGAGTAGTTTTTCCAATAAATCAAATATTTATCATTTTTCTGTTAAAACACTGATTATATTTTTTGTTAATTAACTTTTAAAATTTCTTTTTAAAATTTTTTTTTAAAATTTCTTACCAGGAGTGCTTGGGTGGCTCAATGGTTTAAAGCCTCTACTCAGGTCGATCCCAGGATTCTGGGAAGCCTCGCATAAGGCTCTCTGCTCAGCGGGGGGCCTGCTTCCCCCTCTCTCTCTGCCTGCCTCTCTGCCTACTTGTGATCTCTCTGTGTCCAATAAATAAATAAGATCTTTTAAAAAAAAGATGCTTTAAAATTTCTTACCAAACATTGAGCATTAACAGTATAGTTATTCATAATCAAGAGTTTTTGAAGGTCATTTCCATTTCTGCAGTTATAGGTGTATTTCTTCCTGACCCACATCCTCCAATACTGTGCATTTGATGAGTGATTAATTTTAAAGATGACTGAGATAACTTTTGCAAGACTGTACATTCATTCTTTTCCACTCATCTTGCTCAGTGGCTGCCCTCAATTCTGACCAGAGATAACCTTCTAGCTTTTTCTTCTTAATTAGCAGTGTTTCAATATTTCATCATCTTAGTTTAAACACTTGATTTATTCACTTTCAATGTGAGCCCAAAGTTATTTCTTAGCTAGATGAGAAATTTTAAAAAGAGATAAAAGAAAAGCTTGCAAAATATTCAGGTTTCTTTCTTCTTCCTCTTGATATATCACTTGTATTGAGAGAGAAACCCAGCCAATCTGATGAATGAAGCAAGAAGTGTTGAGTTCGCATCTATTTTAGGAATGAGTCTTCTTTGGTTGATTAGCCTTCAATGCCCAGGCTGCAGTGCTGTGCTGCTCGAGAATGTTTCTTTATCAACGTACTAACACAGAAAACAAACTAAAAGCCTCTTAAAGACTTCTCGCTTATGTCCATAAAAATCCCATCCTTAAATGTAGACAAATTGATGGGGGTGGTGTTGGAAATGCAGCCAAAGAGATTTAGTTAAGTCAGGAAACACTTTCCATAGAATGGCATGGCCCATATATTGAAAACCAAGTATTTGACATAGCCATTGCCTTAGAATCATTCCCTTGGTGTTGCAAGTCCTTTAAAAGCTTTCCCGAATAAAGCCGGATTTGCTTTCTTGGAGTCTTGTACTTTTAATGGGCTTCATGCTGTTACACATACTCAGACAGGACTCCCCTTTCAATTCCCTGAAAGGTTAGATTGAGACAATTAAATCCCCTTTGTGAACCTTTTGGAAGTAATCTTGAACTAAGGCAGTAGGGAAATAATTGCTATAGATCACTTTCTAAGTGTGGTCTCCTAACCAGAAGCATTAGGATCACCTGCTAATTGTTAGAAATAAGAATTTTGCAGCCTGACCCCAACCCTACTAAATCTGAACTGCATGGAGGTGGGTCCCACCAACCAGATGCACTGGGTTCATAGAGAGACACTTAACAAAGAAACGCATGCTCTTTTATGAAGTCTGTGAAAATGCCATCATCTGTGGTTCTGATTTTTGACTCTAGCATGTTTCCAGAGTGAACCATTATTTTAATAAGTACTAATCTCTCCAAGCCAATCATCCTCTCAGCATAAATCTTGCCTGGCATTGTCATACCTTATTTTCTAATGTGATATGACCACTACTTATGTACCTACCAAATTATACCAGTGATTGTCTCTCTCACTTCCATCAAACTATAACCCCTCTTTCATATCTCCTTACAACATTCATAAATACTCTCAATGCTTCACCATTCATTCTTTTTTTTTTTTTTAAGATTTTATTTATTTATTTATTTATTTTCTTTGGAGAGGGGACGAGTGAGCAGAGGGAGGGGCAGAGGTAAAGGGAGAGAGAGAATCCCAAGTAGACTCCATACTGCGCTCAGAGTCTGACACGGGGCTCAGTCTCATGACCCTGAGATCATGACCTGAGCTGAAATCAAGAGTCAGATGCTTATCCTACTGAGCCACCCAGGCACCCCACTATTTCATTCTTTCCAATGTTTTGTTGTAAATTCCCTTTCTCCCATTAGGTAGAGAGCTTATGGATTGTTGGTGTGTTCAGTCAAGAAACATGATTCTTCTCGTGTGTTCAAGTTGAGTGGCTGGTATATATTTTGTTCCCATCTCTGCTCTGTAGGGCAAGTGCATTAAGCCCTCTGGGCTTCAGTTTTATTACCTTTAAAGTGGAGCTGCTAATTTCTGTTGTTTAACACTTGCATTTTGCTTATTATGTCATACATAAATATGCCTTTATATGAACTAATCAACAAATTCTCTGCCACTGCCCTATAAGATAGGCATCATTTTTATAACCATTTTGCTGATGAGAAAACTAAGGCAGAGAAGGATTAACACACCCAAGGTCCTGGGACTGTATGTGATGAAACTGATAACCCAGTAATCGGGGGCCCGGTATGAGGTGCTGAACCCCATGCCCGTTGCTCTGTAATCTGATGCTCTAGGTGTTGCATACACTTAGACAGGGTCTGACATGATCACCTTTGATATAGAGTTGCTACTTTCAACCACTTGAAAGTTCTGTGGAAGGAGAAAGACATGGAAATGAAATCAGTAAAATGTTATGGGTGTGTATTAGTTTCCCATTGCTAATATAACAAATAACCAAACACTTACTGGCTTAAAATAACACAAATTTATTATCTTGCCATTCTAGAAGTCAGAAATTTGGAACATATGTCAATAGGTTAAATGCAATATTTTAACAGGGCTACATTCCTTCTGGAAGCTCTAGGAGGAAAACTGTTTCTCTGCCTTTTCCCATTTCTAGATGCTACCCGCTTTCCTTGTCTTTTGCCTCCCCCCCATCCTCAAAGCCAGAGATGACATCACTTCAGCCTCTTCTTCCATTGTCACACCTTCTCTAACTCCAACACTCCTACTCCCTCTTCCACTTCTAAGGACACTCACGGCTACCTTGCATAATCCAGGATAATTTCCCCATTTTAAGATTTGCAACTTAATCATATTTGCAAAGATCCTTTAGCAATGCAAGATAACACATTCACAGGTCCTGGGGATCAGGATGTAAACATCTTTGGGGAGCCTTTATGATGCCTACCACAATGCATCTTACAGAAGTATGCTCACATACACGTGCATATGCGTGCACACACATGTACACACAAGTTACAAAGGAGAGGTTGAAGAAAGTCACAGAACCTTTTTGAAGCAATCATGCTTGAATGTAAAGGAATGCTTAATTATGAATAGTTTTTTTCATTAGTCGAGAAGGAAGGGAAGGCATTTCCAAGACCCTCCAATCCTGACAGTCATGGCGCAGTCAGGTTATAGGTTCTAGTGATTAGAGGATTGTGTTCCAGGGGTAGCAGTGTGTGGAGTTGAAACCAAAATGGTAAGTAGAGGTCAGATAATTGATGTCATTGAATGACAAGCTAAGTAAGGCATTTGGCTTTTATTGGCTGACAGTGGGCGTCTTTTTCCTATGAGACCCAGTAAGGTACACACGGTAAATACTCAGTAAATACCATTGATTCACAAACTATGCAATTGAATAAATGCAGAGGTTATTACAAAGTTTGGTCAGGAAAAATAAACGTACTGATAACTCCTTCTGTCTTCTGAAAGCGGCATCTGATCTGAGCGTTTCATTGATCTCTCTTATGTCCCACTGGGAAGTAGAAGAGCGTTATTTGCCCACGAGCTGCCACAGGCAGCCTTCATTACACACTGTGGTTAGGAAACCACTTTGATTTAGAGGAGTGCTTGCTGTCCCAGGCCAAAAATGGGCTGTCTGTGGGTGGGGTACAATAGTCAGTTTGGGGTGCAATGTAGATGATGCACATTTTACCCCACATCTTCATTCACATTCCCAGAGTAATGTAAGTTAACCTCCTATCCAAAAGTAAGTGGGACTCTGGGAGTCTAAGAAGAAGGTGTTTACCAACCCAGTGGGGTGTGTTCTCAGGGCTCACTCAGTATTAAAATCACATTCTATCACCTCTTCTTGTTGATATGCTTGTCCGAGTGCACGCTGTGCCCTATAGCCACAGAAGTAATAAGCAAAATCATTGATTTTATAACTTCTTCCTACAACAGGCTCCAAATTCTGCACTTGTCTCATCACTACAGCTTGAAGCCTCCGGAGAGAGATGGACGGGCGTTATCAATCATGCCCCAAAGAAAGGGAAGAGGACACATGAGGCAGAGCTGTGACTTCTCCAGGAATTCCCTCCTACCTCTCAGTTCATTGCGTTTGCTTTCTCCACTCAGGAATGTCCCAACACATCAACATTCTTGTATTTTGTCTCTTGTCCATAATTCTTCCCCTTGGTAGAATCCAGGAGTAAAGTGGAATTTCTAAAGTTGAGCCATCCTAGTTTCAGGTTTCTGGCTTAGTCTCTATAAGTAAAGCAGAGAAAGGGGCTCCCCTTTTCAAAGGAAATAGCCATTCTTTATTCATTTCTTTATTCACTGGCAACATATTAGCTGAGTTCCTACTATACAGCTGGCACTTTGCAAGGTGCCATTAATATTGCAAGGCCCAAGATAGAAGTGCTATGCCTGCTTTCACAGAATATGTCCAGTTAATGCAAAAGACAGACCTTAGCAAAATAAATAAAATAGTGACTGCTCATCGAGTGCTAACTCCAAGGCTGGCCCCCGGAATGCTTTACTCTCTGTAGATCCTTACAGCCTATTGAAGTATAGATAGTACTGTCTCATTTCAGCCAAAGTGCCAAAGTCACAGAGTTCCTAAGTGCTGGAGCCTCAGTCCTGCTTCTGTGGCTTACCCTCTTATGGCCAATGCTCAGAAGAAGAGCACCAGGGGCCCAGGGAGCCTGCCATCAATTAAGATTGGACACTTCCCCAGAAAACCACAAACCCACAGCCAAAATCATGGCAACGGATTCCGCAGCCAGGCTGCATGTTGCTGTTGCCTCTCATTACCATGGTAATGAGATGCATTTCTCACTAACCTCTCCCTAGACCTCCCGAGATCTCCCATCCCCAGGGGAGCTCCTTGAAGATCATTTATGAAAATCAGCAGTAAGCACCAGTGGCCTTTCGAAACCTCTCAGTGAGTGCTTAATGCAGTAATTGTTTACTCTGACTTGTAATGAGAGAGAATAACGTGGTGATGTTAGTGACTGATTAATTTTCCCGTATGTATGCCAGAGCAGAAGGCACCTTGAAGAGCAAGGCTCATTCTGTCCCCCTGCGGATTACCCCGTCTTGATTCACGCAGCCCAACCCTACCCCACCACCGGCACACCTCGAAACACAGCTCGCCTTGGTTTTGCATAAATGTGAAATTGCTAAGCTACATTATTGCCACACGTAGGACCTGTTATCACTTTCTTACCCCCGGAAGGGGTGAAAATGTTGCCACAGAACCACTAATAGAAAGGAGGTAGTCCGTGGGTTGCTTGTTCATTCCGAGGAGGTACTGTTTTATTTCTCCTCTTTACAACAGACATACAGAAAGCAGCTAGAACTGACAGGGCTCAGAGTGGCCATTTTGAAATTTCTAAGAAAGAATATAAACACTGAATGGACACAGCAGCTCATTGAATAAATAAGACAACGATGCGTCTATGAAATCAAGCAAGTGTGTTTGGGTAAAGAGGAATTTCTCAGATGTGTGTGTGTGTCTTCATACTTGGAAATGGCTTGTTTACACCGATTGGGCCTTTGTTACAGAGCAGCATGTGCGTTGCTGGGGAACTGAGGCCTTGTAAATTGGCCCTTACCAGCTGCTTTGTCTTGTCTTCTAAATTGCTTGAAAACCTATTAAGATATATGACCCACATAAAAATAGGACCAGAGGGTTTCTGTATCATGGCCCCTGGGGATCAGATTTTACTTTATCGCCCATTAATGTAGAGGGGATTTCATCAGTCGGCGTACCCTTCTCCCACCCCCAGGGGTTATAAAAATCCCAAAGATTAGCCCTTCTAGGATATTAGCTAAGATGGGAATACCCAGACAGCTGTTTGACAGACAGATATGCAGGGATTTAAGGGATAGACAAAGCAGGAGGGTCATGGGATAGAGACACACTAAGTTTGTGAAGAGTTGGTTGGCAAGAGAGGGCCTCAAAATATTGGACAGTTAGCCTCGTAATTAGAAAGACACGAACAGATCTTTGTTGTTGACGCTTATACCGACCCTTTTCTTTTCTTACAAAGAAAGAAGGGGGTCCATGTCCTCAGCGCATTCTCTCCAAGGCATCTTTGCTTCCCATCTTGGCTTCTGTGGCCTGGATCACGCTGCTGTCACAGCTTTCTTTTCTTTCTTTCTTTCTTTTTTTTTTTTTTTCTTTTAAGATTTTATTTATTTATCTGTCAGAGAGCGTAGAGGGCGTGCACAAGCAGGGAGCGCAGAAGGCAGAGGGAGAGGACGCAGGCTCCCCTCTGAGCAAGGAGGCTGATCCTGATGTGGGACTCGATCTCAGGGCCCTGGGATCATGACCTGAGCTGAAGGCAGCCTCTTAACTGACTGAGCCGCCCAGGCGCCCCTGCTGGCACAGCTTCTTCCCCGAGCTTACAACTTGTGTGTTCAGAATGAACCACAATGCCATCATACTTCTCATGAGGAAAAGAAGCTGAGTCTTGCCATATCTATTCAGGCAGAAGAAAGGAGAGGTTTGAAGCCTGAGTTGGTGTATTTAATTAACCAAACCAAATGACACAAAGTGCTATTGGCTGGATTGGACCTAAAACGTGTTTCGTTTGGCTTGCACTGTCTTTTAAAACTATTCCATTTCCAGCGTATATAAAGTGGGAGATTCCACCAAAAAGAACTGGTTTACTAAGCGCTCTTGAGCATAGTCTTCTGTGTTTCCTGTGATCATACACCCTCCTGCTTCATTCCTGTGTGTTACTTCCTGGCACCAGTGAACATTTCAGTTTTTTATACCAGAATCTGCCAACGGCATCATTCTAGCTTTTTCTTGCTGGTCATGTCTGAAAACTGGCCATGGGTCTGTCAGTCTTCCGTTTCACTCTTACCTACCTCACTGGGATCCCTCTCGCCCTAGTCCCCAAGCTTCCTTGTGCCTCAGTGTCTCAATTTCTGCTGTCATCCTGGTCTCACTTCCTTTCCCAAGAACACCACAGCAATTTAATAAAAAGGGTTTGTAAGATGCTCTAGACTCGCAGGGACGAATGCAGCACTCAGGACAAGCCCATTGTGTTATTTCCATTTGTATGGGCGATTTTTGTCTTGCCCCTGAGTGCTGGTCTGGGCCTTCTTCCTGCTTTGGCTGTGTTGTACGCTATGGGATCAGAGAAGATGCAAAGCACCATCACTCCCTCCACCCTCTTTTTTCCCCCCATCACACAAGATTGGCAGTCCTGGCTCGGCAGCCTTGCATTTATTAGTCGGGAAATGACTGCCCTCCGTTTATCTGTGACTGGGCTTTGCTTAAAGAGGGTGGCTTCCTGCCAAAATGAGATGCATGCCTAATGAACTTGAATGCTCAGAAGCCCCCGTCTCACAGAATCCCTCCACGTTAGCCTGCAGCCACTGGAAAAATGGAAAAGATTCCAGAAGGTTAATATTGATTGAGTTACCCTCTTGAATTAATTTTCCATGCACATAACTCCACTCACAGAATCGCAAATTCTTATTTTCTAAAAACTCTGCACTAGGAATTGAAATCTGTGCTTGCTAGTCTCCCCTTTTCTAGCAGAATTATAGTTTTTGGTTCTCTTTTTTTCCTTGGAAAAAAGAAAAGACAAGCATGAGTGTGTGTAGTATGTGGCAGCAGGGGGAAGAGTGTTATATTCACCACGTATAATCTTGAAGCAATTCTTCTTTTGTAAAGGAGGGAAATGAAGCTATTTGAGTTTCTAATCTGAAAGCGAGTGCTGGGTTCAGAGTCCACAGTTGTGCCTGTTATCAAGGTAGGAAATTGGAAAAACAGAGAAATAATGACTGCATAGATTTCTGACTCGCCCTGGCTTCCCAATCCCATGGAAGATTAGGTGGTGGGAGCAGAATGAGTCCTAAGATTGAGTGATTTCAGGCTGTGTAATACCATGTTATGGGTTTTGTGGAAACACAAGTGATGGTTTGCAAAATACAGTGGCTGCTAAACCCAAGTGTCTGAAAGATGACAGATCGTAGCCCCGCCAGTGGTGACCCCGAAAAGACAAAGCCAGAACAGCCACCCGGGGCCCCATTGTTAACTCTTTGATTTACATGTGGGAGGCTTGGGCTCCTCTCATTGGCAATAAAGTCGTGATAATGTGGTCCCTGACCTCCCCGGCACACCCAATAAGCCCCTTTTTCCCCAGTGCATTAGCCACACACCACGAGGAAAATTAGTGCACTGAAGCAGGGATTTGCCAAATGTGCTCCCTGGGGAGTAGAAAGAGTTAATGCAATTTTCCAACCTGCCTAATTTACACCAAGAGGGTATTATGTCCTCTGAGAGAATCCCAGTCAACGTGTGCCCGCAGAGAAGGGGAGGGAGGAAGCAAAATTAGGGAAAATACATAAATGACACCCACCCCTTTCCCAGTATCACATTACAATACATTTGCATATAACTTTTCTTAGCCTACAAGTGCTTTGACATTCCGACAGTCTTTCAAAATAGATTCAGGTTTTTTTTTTTTTTTTTTTTTTTTATTCTATTTGCAACTGCCTGTGGGGTGTGGAAGGAAGAGCACTGAGAAGGAGCACACGCTGGTTTCAGTCTTAACCGTGCTGCTGTCTTGCTGTCCCTGAGCCCATCCCTTCTCAGCTTTGTCAACTGTAATACAAACAGTTTGAGTCAGATGTTTTCTAAGGGTCATTATGCTTTATGATTTAGTGGTTTAGATGTTTGCAAATATTAATGCTTGGAGCACCTCTTTATCACAACATTTTTAAAATTCATGCAGCATCTTTTCTCCTCATTACTCAAGGCACTACCACAAACAAATTTATGCGTTCCTCCCTCATAGAATACTTAAGAACCAATGAAGCTGGTGGGGCCGCCGGGTCCCTCTTCCCAGCAGCACACACAATTTCTGCCACCTTTAACTGCAGCCCCATTGGAACTCTGAAGGAGGTTTGCAGACTGTGGATCTGGCCCCTCGTGACTTTCTAAGTCTTTTCACCTCCCATCCTGGTCTGATTAGTGACCCCAGTGCCTGTCAGAAATCCTGGGTACGTAAATATTTCCAGGCAGGCAGGTAGGATCTTTGAAACCTCGCTATTAAAAAAGGGGGGGGGCAGGTGGGGGAGTGGCTATAATTGTAGGACACAACGCAGTCTCTCAAACATGCTTCCACAAGCATTTCCAGTTTTGTGGGTGAGAGCAGCTTAAACAAGGGACCAACAAAAGGAGAAAGTGATTTGGGTTTGCAAAAAATGAGTGGTACTTTCTGAACATTTTGTTCTGTGTCCAAGGTCCCATTTCCTCTAGCTGATTCTTAACCTGTGGTGATATAGTAGCCACAAGCTGGATGTGGGCATTTAAATTTAAGTGAATTAAATTTATGTAAATTGAAAATCTAGGTTCTCAGTCATACCACACATTTCAAGTGCTCAAGAGTCACATGTGGCTAGTGGCTACCCTATCGGACAGTGCAAAGAAATCACTATAATTCTCACATCGCAGAAAGTGATATGCAGTTCTGAAAGAGGGTGGATGAAGGTTTAACCCTTCAGGAGCTGTTTGTTATGTTTTTGTTTTTATTTTTCCCATTCAGTCGTTCCTTCAAAATGTATTAGTTTAAAGGCAGTGTGCTAGAGGCCAAAAAAAATTATCCACCTTCTGAATGTTTATTGTAGATTATGTTTTATGTGAAGTCCTTCCAATACATTTCCTAGATTTATGCCTTTGAAGTAGATACATTATATGTATTTTACAGAAGAGAAATCTGAGGCGCGGGATCACACAGTTGGTCAGTGCAGAGCTTAGATGCATGAACAGTCTTTCAGACTCCAAAGCCTCTGTTAATCTGAGATTAAAAAAATGGTTTCTGGAATATTTTCTATAAAAAGTGGAATTTCCAGACTGAATCAACAGCCCCAGTGGCATTTGTGAGAAGTGACTGAGCTTTCATTTTTTATAATTTTGGAAAAGATTTTCTTTTATACCAAGAACCTAAAATTTTAATGTATGGATCACCTCAAAGTTACATTAAGACAGAGCAGGAAATAAAGGGGAAGAAGAAAAAAATAAAATAAAAGGCCAACATACAGAAGTAACTCAAACATTTGTGTTTTTTTTTAAAGATTTTATTTATTTATTTATTTATAAGGGCTTTATTTATTTATTTGACACAGAGAGAGAAAGCACAAGTGGGAGGGCAGCAGAGGGAGAAGCAGGTTCCCCGCTGAGCAAGGAGCCCAATGCGACTCCATCCCAGGACCCTGCGAATCATGACCTGAGCTGAAAGCAGATGCTTAACCTACCGGGCCACCCAGGCGCCCCTAAAGATTTTATTTATTTATTTAGAGACACAGCGAGAGAAGAAACACAAGCAGGGGAAGTGGGAGAGGGAGAAGCAGGCTCTCTGCTGAATGAAGAGCTTGATGTGGGCTTGATCCCAGAACTCCGGGATCATGATCTGAGCTGAAGACAGACGCCCAAGGACTGAGTTACCCAGGCATCCAAATGTTTGTATTTTAGTTGTGTGTTTATAATAGTTTTGTTTGGAGCTGCTGTAGCCCCAGTTTCGTCCCCCTGAGCAGACAGCATCTGTCCAGGCCTTCCAGGTAGAAATAAGTGTTAGGTACTTGAGATGCAGCGTGCTCCTTCCCTGTGAAGCAGTTCCGCTGAGGAGCGAGGAACTGCACTTCAGACTTTATATGTTTTATCCCTTGGCAACCCACAGCAGTGATATTACAAACACTACGACTGTTAGGCTAATGGGAGTAAATACTGTAAAACTGTGAAAGATGCTTGTAAAGTATTCACTCATTCACGGAAGACCCATTGCTGAGCACCCACTCTGTGCTAGGCACTGGCTATAGACCAGCTCTGACAAAAAAAAAAAAAAAGATGCCCTGATGATATAATCCCTTCCCTTGAGGCACTCACAATTAAGTGTGATGTGAAATTATATCAGTAACTTCAAAATAATAGAACACGATCAGTAGTGTTCGTAAATATTAAACCAGAATTCAAGAAAAATAACCTCATTTGTATCCGTTGCAATTGCTATGATGTAGACGAATACTCCTACCATGACCTGTGCTGAGTTTCCAACACGATGTCATAGACTCTGGAGTTGGGAAGAGATGGGTCATTGCAAGCAGGACGAGTCAGCCCCACTGTCCATATATTACATCGTAATATATTATGTTAATACATTATAGCATATCGTAGACCATGCCATGTTAGTATACACGCATGCATATATAAAGATATGCATATAATATTCAGAATGTAATAAATGTGAAATAATACAGAATCATCTAAGATTAATTCCATGCTAAGGTGATATAAGCTATTAGTTAAAGTTTAGGTTTTAGGATAAGACCAATGTGACCTTAAATGTCAGCTTAATGACTTCTTAGCTGTGTGCTTTTAGTAAATTACTTAACCCTGCTCTGACTCAGTGTTTCCATCTATTTAATGGGAGAAATGCTAGTACCTATCACATAGGGCTATTGTGAGCAAAAGCGTAGAAATCCTTAGCCAGTCCCTGATCTGTGGAATGTCGGCCGTAAGTTTTTACTTAATGCATGAGGGAGGGAACAATGATTAGCTGCATCACTGTGTCGGAAGTAAACGGCCCTAAGGATCTAGAGAAGGGAGAAATTCAGATCATTGTCAATCAGCCAAGGCAGCACAAGAAAATGAGGTGTTCGAAATGGGCCTTGAAGGCTAAGTACAACCCTGCCAGGCACCGAAAGAAAAGCAGCTCAGCCCACACAGAGGTGGCAAGAGCAATTCTATTGGTGGTGGTGGTGGTGGTGGTGGTTCTGTCAAATAGGTATCGTGCCTTGAGCTGATAGACCTTCTTTCCCCCACATACAACTAGGAGCTGCCACACATCTGCTTCTGCTCTTACTTCTGGGGCGCCGGGTTCCTCACGGCCCACGAGCCACTCAGGACGATGGCCAGAGATTGCCTGACTTTCCTGAGGACTCTGGGAGGACTCCATGCATAGCTCTCACCCTTTTGCCCATAGCCTTTGTTTGCTGAAGCCCCAGAAACTGGCAAGGGAGACGTATTAATGATGGGGTCTAGTTTCTACTGTATTTTGCAGAAATTCCATTTCAGCTGCAGAAATGCCACATGCCTGCCAGTGAAACATGTCTCGAAGTCCCACATACTAAAGGACATCATATTTCATCTCTCCCTGCCTGTGGTTTATCCAAACAAAGGAAATGGGTTGTTACCAAGGAAAGCATAACTCAAAATTCTAATTATGACTGTGAAATCACATGTGAAATTACTTTTAATAATTAAAAATAGCTCTCGCCACTCTGCCATCCTAGCTCGATATTATGTCTGGTGCCATTTTAAGGAAAGCTAATAATCCCTAGGAAATCCCGATGACCTTAATTGTCTTCATATCCACCCTTCAGTGACCTTTATCGCCTAGATGGTTAAAATCTAAAATAAATGATACGAATATCTGATGTGCAACTGCATCATGTTCATTTATCTTATGCGTGTGTTATGTTTCCGTGACACTATTTCTCTGACGACGTGAACATGCTTTGAAGAGAATATTTATTATGTTTATTTCTTAAATTCAGATTTTAAAATGGAGAGAGGAATATGTCAATGAGGAAACTGTCATCTGGGGAAGAATGTAAAACCCTGCAAGGAAAAGAAACTGAAAAGGAATGGAGGTAGAGAGAAGGGTCAGTCATTATAAACTCCACTGGCAAAATGCAGATGTTGCATAAAAAAGCATAAGAGAGCAGCAAAAGCTGTTTCCTGAAGCAACAAATGCAGGTAAATATTTGCATCTTTTGGAATAATTCCTTTTTCAAAAGATTCCAAGAGACCGTGTAGGTAACATCGTGGCCAGAATACCACTTGGCTATTTATCATAGGACTCAGCTTTTCTATCTGTATCTCATATCTAGGAATATTCTTAGAGTCAAATCTGTGCATGGTTCTGTAGGGATTTGCACATGCAGCGGAGGCATCACAAATTCCTTGTGTTTCATACTTCAGGTAACTGGTGTCACTCTCCTACCATTGTGGTCTACGTTTCTGTCATTTTTGCATAATGCTGCAAAAGCTGCTCTTCTCTTACATTTATTCATTTAATCAGTCATTCATTTATTCATTCAGTGAGCATTTCCTGAGCATATATTATGTCCTGGGACTGCATTTGTTTTCGGTTTTGTTTGCTTTAAGCTGCTAACTTTGAGAGTCCCTTGGTATGCAGAAGCAGATAGATAGCTAATATCCACGCACTGCTAACTGCGAGGCCCTGTCCTTAAGAATGTCTCACGTTGGGGCGCCTGGGTGGCTCAGTGGGTTAAAACCTCTGCCTTCAGCTCAGGTCATGATCCCAGGGTCCTGGGATCGAGCCCGCATCGGGCTCTCTGCTCAGTGGGGAGCCTGCTTCCTCCTCTCTCTCTCTGCCTGCCTCTCTGCCTACTTGTGATCTCTGTCTGTCAAATGAATAAATAAAATCTTAAAAAAAAAAAAAAAAGAATGTCTCACGTAGCAGGCAGTCAACATTTGTTGGATATGTTACCAGATGGAAAGGTCGTTGAAGAAAATTCCTCAATTGCATTTAAGTCCATTTACAACTGAGAGTAGCTATAGTTACACTGCAAGATTAAAAACAGAACCAATTATTGAAAAGTTTACTTTACAAAATGTGGCGATGGTGAAATTGGTATCACCTGTTTGAATATTCGATGCAGGCTGCACCTTCTCTTCCTAAATCCCAAGTTTCTTTGGCTTAGCAAAGTCAATGAGCTGGAGGACCTTTGTCTCATTCTCAACGATCTTTAACTCCTACTTGCAGGTGTTTTTGCCTTCTAATCTTTCTCTCTGTTGTTTCCCTAGCCTTTGTCACCATAACAGATGCACGTTTTGTATTCTTTCAAACCCAGTGATTTTGGTGAAGAAGGAAAAAGATTTAAATCAAATTGTGGTTCACTTGTGGAACTCTCCACAGACATTTATAACTGACAACTGAATGCATCAGTTGCTTTAAATAGCCTGACTCTGTAGTCATTCATAACATAAACAAAGGGGCTGACTGATGAACAGCTCTCTGGAGTGGAGGAAGGTTGGAATACTTCAGAGTTCCAATTTAGAGTTTCACAGAAATCTCTGAAACATGTTTGTATTATAGATCCTGCTTCAAATTTTAGAGCAGAGGGCAACATCATTTGACCCAAGTGGTCGAATAGGACTTCTTTTCAATATGTTTTTCTCCTGTGAACATCCTTGTTAACATTTCAAACACTTGCTTCTGTCTCTACCAAGGGCTCATTTTCATGAGCAGTGATAAGTAGCCTCCATTTTATCTGTTTGAATTTTATGAAAGACAAAGACACAGCAAACTCTGAAATTTGTCTCATGTTAGAAGAATTTACTTCATCCTTGTAACCGTATGGGCCTTTAGCTGCCAGTTTAAAACGGGCACTTTGAAAAGCATAAGTTATTTTGTTTTAATGATATTTTATACTCATGATTCTCATTTTTGTGCAGATAAAATAGGTCATCATTAAGAACTGCGCTGTTGTGATATCTTGCAGTGTTAAAATCTCTGAGGAGGAAATGTTTAAGCCTTAGTAGTTTTGGACCATGAATTCACATTTTGAAAGAAAATACTTTTAGGGTTAGGAAAACAGCAGGTGCAAAGGCAGTTCTAACAGTCTCTTTTTACACTTAGGGGGAAAAATAAAATTGGCAGCAATAGACTTGTTCATCTTGTGCACTTCTATTCTTAATGATCATTATATGACCGAACGATGCACATTAGCAATGACAGTTAGGATACCAAATTATATAGCATTATTGGCACCATCCCACAAATAGAAAGCTGAATGGGAGAAAGAGGCATTAGAATTATTTATCATTGATGAGAGGTAGTGATGTGAGAGGAGCATTTTGCAATGCACAGTGATATTCAAGTCTTATCCAGCACAGGGTTTCTCAGCCACGGCACTATAGGCATTCTGGGCCAGATGAGTCTTTGTTGTGGGGACTCATCTTGTACATTGTAGGAGGTATGTGTAGCTGTATCCCTGACCTCTACCCTCTAGACGCTAGTGGCAACACCCCAGTCCTGACAATCAAAACTGCTCCAGTCCTTGCCAAGTGTTCTCTGATGGGCAAAATAGCTCTTGTCCCCTGCTCTGAAAACCAGTACTTCAGAGTATAATATGAGTAAATATGCACGATATGGAGAAGCTCAAGAACTACACTCTCTATACCAGGAATTTCCCCATGAAAGGGCAGCCAGTAGCTTGACCAGATAGAAGCAGAGGCTTGTACAGCTGGAAGAGGCCTTGAGTGATCTGCGAGCCATTTCTTGAACTGGGCCCCGAGACTCTGGGGAGGTGTACATTAGCTCAAAGCCACACAGCCAGTTTGGGACACGTCTGAAACTTAATGTTTCCCTTGTGTATGCTGCCTTTTCCCTCTATCTAAAGTTAACTCAACCTCTGTAAACCTTGGGTTTGAATCTTAATTTGGGGTTTACATCTTACTTAACTGTGTTTGCATTATCTTAACCCATGGAAATGACCAATGGTGCTGGAGAGAAACAATAGCACTCCTACCTTGAAGAATCGTCTGCCCCTACACCAGAGTGCTTAATAAGGGATCTTGATGTGGAATTCTGTATTTTCTGTGTTAGATCATTACTGTAACTAAGCCAATGATACCGGTTTAAGGACTAAAACTTTGAAGTGCAGCATGTTCAATGTGAGCATACAGAATCCAGTTTTATTGCCTGGGTTCAAATTTTGGCTCAATCCCTTACTATCTGTGCGCCCATAGACTGATCTGATAACTTCTTTTTTTTTTTTTTTAAGATTTTATTTATTTATTTGACAGAGATCACAAGTAGGCAGAGAGGCAGGCAGAGAGAGACAGAGAGAGGGAAGCAGGCTCCCCGCTGAGCAGAGAGCATGATGTGGGACTCGATCCCAGGACGTTGGGATCATGACCTGAGCCGAAGGCAGCCGCTTAACCACTGAGCCACCAGGCGCCCTGATCTGATAACTTCTTTAAGCATGAGTTTTCATAGTTGGGCAGGGGGAGGTGGAGGGGATAATGGAACCTACCCCATAGCGTTGACGTGGAGATGAACTACAATGACGTGTGTAAAGTAATTGAGCACAGTTCCTAGGAGAAAGCACCGCCTAAATGTAAGTGCTGTTATGTTGCTGTTGCTATTATTAGTAGTACTATAGTTAAAACACATGATGTCCAAATGGGCTGTGTGGGGAGAGATATCGGTACTGTTCTTTGTAAAATACACATCAAAAAGACTAATTGAGAAATAAAGACGTGGGGCACCTGGGTGGCTCAGTGGGTTAAAGCCTCTGCCTTCGGCTCGGGTCATGATCCCAGAGTCCTGGGATCGAGTCTCACATCGGGCTCTCTGCTCCTCAGAAAGCCTGCTTCCTCCTCTCTCTCTGCCTGCCTCTCTGCCTACTTGTGATCTCTGTCTGTCAAATAAAGAAATAAAATCTTTAAAAAAGAAAGAAAGAAAGAAGAAAGAAAGAAAGAAAGAAAGAAAGAAAGAAAGAAAGAAAGAAAGAAAGAAAGACGTATGAGTTAACAGGAAGAGTGCTTGGATCCTGGCTAGGACTAAGAAAAACTATGTGGAAAAGTCCAAGAAATCCCATTCTGAGAAAAGAATTTTAGGATACCAGATATCTACAGAATTATCACAGTTTAAAATGGAATTTCAGAAGTTTTAATTTGATACTGAAATAAGACAAGTTAATGTACATACAAGTTAACATACATACATAGGTCTGTATGTATGAACATGACTTTTTTTTTTTCCTAATTTTGTCTATTGAATGACTCCTAAATGCCAGGCATTCTCCTCTCCGTGGCTCTCAGTCTTCCCCAAGTTGAGTTGGTAATGAGACTCAAATACATGCAAATCACCTGATATCTTTGCCCTCACCAATTCAACAATCGTGGGACTCTGAGCTATTAATAAAACATAATAAAGGATTCCAACACGAATTGTAGTTGGAAAAGAGGTGGGAAAATATTATGTCTTTTCTGTGAATGCTTTGAAATGAAAAAGTAAGTTGTATATACTTCAGAATAATTTGAGAAGTTTCTTGTTACATCAGACCATTTTCGATAATTAAAAAAGACAATATTGTTGGCTCCATTTCGTCTGTTGGCACTGTGTTTGTGGGGATATCTAGGCATGTAATTTGGTTTCCTTACTTATTAGGGTTTATCTGTATCCACTTGAGAATTCTTGGCTTTTTGTGCAAAGTTTTGGTTTCTTTATACAAAATATAGACCCAGTGATTTCATTTTGGTTCCTCAGCAAGTCCTGAGGGTACCCTGACACTTTATTATAAGCAGCTAAAATTCTCCATGGCACTCATATATACAACAATGAGCAATGCATTATTTAATCTTATTTTTAATCTTTTAAAAAAAGGAAAAGCTATATATTCCCCGTGGTATTGAAATGAGCAACAAGTGAAATTCTGCTGTTCACCAAGCAAAATGCCCTGCTGCTATGCATAATAAATAGCAAATCCTCATTGTCTGTCATCTGGTTGCTCACTGTCCTGATAACTTCTCATGTGGAAATAAATTAATCCATGCCCCCCTTTAAGGAAAGAGTAGAATGAGATAGAAAGAGCACTGGCTTGAAGTTTAAAGAGCCTGTTCTAACACACCTAGTGGTTGTGTGAACTTGGATAAGACCGTGTTTGAGTCTATACAATGGAGTTAAATCTCTCTGTCCCGCCTCCATCTGAGAGTCACGTTGAGAATCAGATGAGATAACGCAGGTAAATTGAGCAGCATGCGCAAAGGTGAAGCATTACCAGGAGGGACGAGGACTGTGGAAGCTGTGCCTTCACCAGGGCTCAGGCGTGTCTGAGCATGAATCCTGAAGGGGGGGGGGGGGGCGGCTGTTCTCCCAGGAGTCTGTTTGTGTAGGAGACCTGGCGCCTACTTGAAGAGAAGTCATAATAAAAGGAGACTGGGGCGAGCGTGGCATTCTGGAGCCAGTTAAACACAAAACAAAACAAAACATCAACCAAAAAAACAGTTTTGCTCGCTTGAGAAAGCAAATGATTGTGAAACCAGGGCAGGGGCTGTCCTTGGCTTTTTCTGGCTCCACCTCCTTGAGTAAGTCCCATGGGAGGAGGGAAGGGGAGCTCTCAGGAAAAATTCGTAGATCCTACAGGATATTTGGAGAAGCAGCAGCTCTTGAGACACTTTATACAGAGAGAAACTCTCAAAGTGGGGAGAGGCATTCTTCCCACCTGCAGTAACAGAACATCATTTACTTTTGACAACAGAGATGCTACAATCCATCATTGACATGCAGTACCTGGCATTACAGACATTCCAAGGTCGTTACTAAAATAGTGGTGAGCATCTGTGCAAGACCTGGCAGCCACCAAACCTGTTTGATGTGGTACAGTCCCCATTTGGGGTGAGGGCTGCCTAAGTAACTTGGTTTATGTAGAAGAGCCCTCACCCAAGTTGGGGGTATCTGTGGCTGTGTCTTGGCTATAGGAGCCTCTTCTTCCTTCTTGTGGTCTGTTACCTGGGCTTGATACCTGATTCAGTTAGATAGTAAGATTTGCTTTACATTAAAATTAAATTGGGGACACCTGGGTGGCTCAGTGGGTTAGGCCTCTGCCTTTGGCTCAGGTCGTATCTCGGGGTCCTGGGATCGAGCCCTGCATCGTGCTCTCTGCTTGGCGGGGAGCCTGCTTCCCCCCCTCCCTCTGCCTGCTGCTCTGCCTACTTGTGATCTCTCTCTCTCTCTCTGTGTTAAATTTAAAAAAAATTAAATTTAACCTAATGTAAAATAGTGAAAAGACAGACTGAAAGTCACCAAAACTTCCTCACCTAATTATCTGGGTTCTAGAGAGAGTCCAGAAACTTGGTCCTGAAATTCTCTGGATATGCTCCCATTCTTGATCTTACTGAAGCTGCTTTGTTCAATGATTTCTCGTGATTCCCAAAATAATGTTAGTACTCTTTTCATAAATCCCGTCGAAAAGAACTAGTTTCTGTTGTTTCAGACCAAAGGAAGCTTAACTAATAATGGGGGAAAGAAGATTTTAAGGGTGATAGGGCTTGGACTTTAGAAAGTGAGGGGGAAAGTGACTGTATTTTGAGTTATTTGGTTAAACATTTTGCTGGATGCTTCTTTGAAGGTGTCTTTTGGCTGAGATTAATATTTAAACAGTGAACTTTGGGTAAAGCAAACTTCCCTCTCGAATGTGGGTGGCTCTTGTCCAATCAATGGAAGGCCTGAATAGAACAAAGACTGACCTCCTTGAACAAAAAGGAATTCTGCTAACAGAACACCTTTAGACTCAGACTGGGTCTCTAGGTGCCAGCCTATTTCACAGACTTTGGACTTGGAACTCCGTGATCACATAAGCCAACTCCTGAAAACAGAACTGTTTTATACACAGCTTGTTGGTTCTGTTTCTTTGGAAAATGCTGATTCATATATGCACTGTTATGGAACTGGTTGGCAAGGATATCAGGACCCTGAATGAACAGTTCCCAATCTCACTGCTGTGAGATAGGTGAGGGTCAGCTGACAACAAAGGAGTGAGAGTATTAGAGAATCAGTTGGAAATTTCATAAAACCCTCAGCCACTCTTATCTATACAGTAGACTGAGATGCGAATTCTTTATCAATGGATGTATGCCTATGTTAGTTTCCTATTTTTGCTTTAACAAATCACCACAAATTTATTACTTTAAAACAATACAAATGTATTATCTTACTGATCTGGAGGTCACAATTCTAAAATAGGTTGTCAAGGCTGTGTTTCTTCTGGAAGCTCTAGGGGAGAATCTGTTTCCTTGTCTTTCTAGCTTTAGAGACTGCCTGCATCCCTTGCTTCATGGCTTCTTTCTGGAATCACTCCAAACTTACCTTTGTCATCATATATCCTTCTTTGATACTTATCCTCCAGCCTGCCTCTTACAAGGACCCTGAGATTACATTGGACTCACATGGATAATCCAGGTCACTCTCCTCAGCTCCAGGTCTTTAACTTCCACATGTTTGCCAAGTCCCTTGTGCCATGTAAGGTAACATTCACAGGTACTGGGGATTGGGACATGGCCATCTTTGGCAGGGAGAAAAGTATTATTTGGCTTTCCATAGTGCCATGTGTGAAAATGTGGTCCTATGAGAATGCTCAGAGAAGGGTTGAGAACGATTTTTCTGGAAGACAAAAAAGAGATGATCCATTGATTTCTTTGTCTATATTGTTTCCAAAAGTTGGATCCAAAAGCTTCTTCTCCTCAATTTGGGATAGGAGAAGTAGGAAGAACCAACCAAAAGAGAGAAGATATGTCACCAAGAGCATAAGAATGCTTATGATTACTGGGAGTAAGTGCATAAACACAAGAGAGTCCTAATTCAAGGAAATTAAATTTCTTGTGAAGGAGAGAACTCATAAGCATACAACAAATTGGGGAACATTTTGACAGTAGAACTGACTGAATTTGGTGGGAAATTAGACATGGGGAGTGACAGGAAGAGAGAAATCAAGATGCAAGCCTTATTCGAACAACTGCTGAGTGGATGACATGGCGTTGGGCACTGCAGAGACTGTGCCAACAAGGTAGAGACCAGATCCTCCCTCAATGATCAAAGTTTAGTAAAAGAGTAAACTCAAAAGATCAAAAGCAGACATGGAAGTAGGGTCTTATTACACTCAAGAAGGAACAAACCAGTGGCCAGCACACATTTGTAAAGATGCTTATTAAGTCAGTGCTCACCAGAGAAGTGTAAATTAGCTTTATTACGTTTCTCACAAAACTGGAAAAATTAGAAGACTGGCAGTAAGAATTAACAACGTGGTGAAGCTGCCTGAAAGACTATCTCAGTCATTAACTGCATGAAAAAGAGGCATCAAACCTTATATCGGCAGAACTGTAGGGAAGCAGGTACTTTCCATTTTCGTTGGTGGGGTTGGAAATTGGAATTACTCTTCAGAAAAAAAAAAAGTTTCTTTATCTCCTAAAAATGAAAAATGTGCCAAGTGACACATTTAAATGTAAAGGAAAATTAGAAGTGTACGAAGAGATAAATTCAAAAGGTTCACTGCAATATTGTTTATAATAATGGAAAAAAATCAGGTGAAATTTAAATGCCTCTTAACAAGCTATATCCATATCTAAATAAAAATATTCCTAATGAGAAGCAATAGGTAGATATATATGTACTAACATATACAAATGTTAAAAACACATTGGTAGGGAGACAAACCATAAGAGACTCTTAATCTCACAAAACAAACTGAGGGTTGCGGGGGGTGGGTGTAGGGAGAGGGTGGTGGAATTATGGACACTGGGGAGGGTAGGGGCTATGGTGAGTGCTGTGAAGTGTGCGAACCTGGGGATTCACAGACCTGTACCCCTGGGGCTAATAATACATTATATGTTTATAAAAAAATAAAAAAAAAAAACCACATTGGTAAGTGAAAATTCATTGCAAAGATTTATGCACAGTATAATATAATTTATGTCTGAAATGTCTACAAACAGAACTATTTAGTCCTTTTTTAAAAAAAAAATTATTTATTTATTTGTCAGAGAGAAGAGTACAAGCAGGGAGAGTAGCAGGCAGAGCAGGCAGAGGGAGAAACAGGCTCCTGGCTGAGCAAGGAGCCTGATTCGAGACTCTACCCCAGGAGCCTGGGATCATGACCTGAGCCAAAGACAGATGCTTAACCAACTGAGCCTCCCAGGTGTCCCAAAACTATGTAGTCCTTATGTACGTATATAAGTAGGACAGCATAACTCTATTGGTGGGGGAATCAAAGAGGGCATTCACTTTATCTATATTGTTTGAATATTGTAAAATGATATTTTTTAATGTAACATTTGTATAATTAAAAATTAAAATGCTGACAAAAATAAAAAGTCAGCTCAGTAAACACAAGGACATTGTGCTGTATGGGTGTACATTCTCATTAAAGCTCTGTTCATTGGATAAGCCCCAGATTCTCTCGATCATTAAGTGCTTTTCATATTGACGTGAAAATCTGATTTTTTTTTAGACAAAAGGCAGTAGAACATCTTTGAAATGCAAAGCAACATAAGAGTGCAATACTTAAGGGTTTTATTCAACTGCAAGGTCAATATAAATCTACACTGTGATAAGGCTTCCTGCAAAGCTGTCTCATCATTAACTGCATGGAAAGAGACATCAGATCTTGAACAAGGGAAGAAACAGCCCATCTCTTCTCTATGCTGCTCACACTCTACCTGGAGTATTACATCCAGGTGTGTATGCCGCATTTGAAGCATGTGCAAAGAAAGAAAGCAGAACTGCTAAAGAGCTTGAAAGGATGTCCTGTGGGAAATAGTAGAATGAATGGGGAATTATTTAACCAGGAGAAAAGGATACTCAAATGACATATGATGGTTGACTTTAAACATTTTAAGACTGCCACATAGAGGACAAAAGGAACTCATTCTGTTTTCATGTAGTGTACAGAAAATAATAACCGCTATTTTACAAAACTCCAACATGTGTATGTCTTCTCAACCTTGGGAGTTATTACTGTTCTATTTGACAGCTGTGGTAGAGAACAATAAAGTTCGTGTTTCCCTTTTCTGTAGTGTTATCTCTAAGAAGTGACTGCCAGTGAGGGGCTGCATATCCCTGCTCTCTATGAGGTTAGATGTGGCCCTATGACTGGGCTCTGTAGTCAGTGAACATTAGTGAAAGAACTAGAAGTCATTTCTACATGTCACACACACACACACACACACACACACACACACACTACTTTACACACATGCTTCTGTGTGCTTTTCCCCTTCTGGTTAGCTGTAATAAAGAGTTACAATACAACCTTAGAAACTAATGATAATTATGATGGAATCTCCATCAGCCTGGGTCCCTGATTGACTGTGTGCAGAAATGTTGTTCCATGAACTTGTTAACTTGCCCTGTACTGTTATGTCAGAACAATTCAATTTCTAATGAGTTTGAGCCATTATACACTTTGAAGTATATTGTTGAAGCAGTTAATCTACTTCATTCAATGAACTCAGAAAGTGAAACTTAACAGATGAGTTGTAGACTCCAAAAACAAAGGATCAGGTTATCCCATAAGACTTGAATCCAGGCTCCTCATCCTGAATCCAAATCTTTGTCTTGTACCATTCTGCCAGCAACTGAACCAGGATGAATGTTATAAATGAAGGGGACAGAGATTACAGCTCAAGATGGAAGACTTCAGTAACAGAACTATTCTTGCATTTCTTCAAGAGGCAGTATGTACTCCATCTCAGGAGGTATTCAAAAAGAGGCCATTAGAGAAAAAAATCAAACCATGATGAGTGTCAGAGCTGGATGATTTAATGTTTTTTACAACCCGAGATTCCATGATTCAGTGCACACGTGAAGTACTCAAATGATATTTATTATACAAACACTATGCACTCAGCAGCAATTTGGGAGCCCTGTGGTCTCCTTAACAAGGTATAATGTGAGTGCTAGGAACTGAGCCAGAAAGAAAAGTGAATAAGAACTTTAACTGGAATAAGATCCAACAAATTTTTCATTTGGAAAGTTTGTAAGATTGAGAATGATAACAAAATTCATTATAGACATATGGATAATTTTTTGAACAAATGAAGTTCTTGGATAATTTGTTGACAGTAAAAGAGTTTACACAAATGTAAAAACCCCTGCTTCTGACATTTGTCCTTCTCACTGGGATGAGGGTCATAGCGGGAGAGCCACAAGTAAGGGGTAAAATATTAGAGCAGATGTCTTTGGTTAATACTAATGAGGATGATATAAGGATCAAGGCTTTAGGAAGCAGATGATGCTTTAAGTCTGAGTAGCTTTACTGTAAAAATGTCAATAGGTTCTTGCCACACCTATAGGATTGTCTTTGAAGCATGCAACCTTCAGACCTTCAGCAAAGCTGAACATGGCAGCTACTTCCTGCCAATGGTACTTCCTACCATTTTGTTCTCTAGGGGGGAAAAAAGGGGGTAGAAGAGAAATCAAGGAGGGTATTCAAGTTAGAATGAGATAAACTTGGCTGACTTCTGGGTGACAACCCTAACTTTTGTCCTTTATACTTTATTGGCATTTGTCTAGAACTCCCCCATTAAGAGATAGATGCAAATAATTATTTATTTATCCCAGTGATACATAAAACTTAAGATGATTTGTTCATTCATCAAATACTTTTCAGTCCTATGCAATATGCCAGACAGTGATCTAAGTATTGGGACAGAAATAATAAATAGAAAAAAACAACAATCACTACCTTATAGAACTTACATTCCAGTAGAAGAGAGAGGACAATAAACTAAATAAAAGACGTGCAATGATGCTAAGTGCACAAGAAAAGCTTACATCAGGACATGTTGGAGGAAATTTTAGTAAAGGTAGTCATGAAATGCTTTAATGAGACTGGGAATTTTGAGCAAATTGTGAAAGAAGTGAGAGATTGAGACAGACAGTTGGTTCATGAAGCTAATTCCAAGTTAGAGGAGACAAGTGCCAAGGTCCTTAGCTGCCCCTGGCATCAAAGGGATGACATGGTTGGAATAGTAGGCAGTACAGAGAAAGGATGAGGCAATGACATTAGAAAGAGAACAAGGGTCAGACCAAGTAGAACCTTGAGATCGTAGTAAGAACTTTTAGTCTAGTTGCATTGGGGGAGCTTAAGCAAAGGGTTGATAGAATCTGACTTACTTTTTAAGAAGATCATTCTAACTACTGTGCCAAACAAATTTGGCCAAGGTAGAAGCAGGGAGATCCATTAGACGATTGCAAGAATCTAGGCATAGTGGTTTAGTTCAGAATGGTGGCTGTAGGAGCAATGAGAATGGGATGAATTCTGAATATGTTCTGAAGTTAGAATTGAGAGCATTTGCTGGTTAGACAGAATATGGAGTGTAAGACAAAGAGAAGAGTTAAGGAAGATACCAAAGTTTGGGGCATGAAATAAAAGAATAGATATGAACCAAGATGAAAAAAGCTTATCAAAAAATAACTTTTTACAGGGAGAAAGGGAGTTTGAGAAGAAGACATAATGAGCTCAGTTTTAGTTACATTCATATCGGGGTCACCTTTTAGATATTCAAGTGGGAGTGACAAATAGGTAGTGGAAGGTACAACTGCAGATTTCTGGTGAAAGGTTGTGAAAAAGATAGAAATTGAGAGGATTTCAGCACAGAGATAAATATTCAAAGGGATGTTACCGGGTGAGATCACCTAGGAGTGACTGTAGATTGCAAAGAAAGAAGAGGTCCTAGGATCACATGCTGGATTCTTCTGAAGTGCAGAAGTTGGAAATGAAGAAGAGCCAGTCTAAGAGAATGAGACTAAGTGATTAGAAAGGTAGGAGGCAAGTGAGAAGAGTGATCTGTCTTGAAACTTTTTAAGGAAAGAGATCAATTGTGGCAAATACTAGGTAGACAGAGAGGTGACCTTGGATTTAGTACCTACAAGGTCATTGTTAGCATTCAGATGCCAGTTGCAGTGGAGTGGTGATGTAAAAAACTGATTGTAGTTGTGGCAAGAGAGATGGATGTAGATTTATTGGTCATATGGCATATGGCTTTCTTTTCAAGGGAAGAAAAGAAATTAGGTGATGGTTTCAGGAGGGAAGGGAGGTCCAGGGAGAGAGTTTTATTTAATATGGGATAAATGGCAACATATTTGTATGATTGAGGTAATGTTCCAGTAGATATTTTAAAAATTGTTTTAAAACTGAGAAGGGAGAATTGCCAGGGCAAACTGAGAGAGCAGAATAGAAAGAGGTCTAGATTTAGTGCGTGATTTACAGAGTTTGACATTGGTGAGGATACTGAACAGTCCATTCTTACTAATAGTAGATAAGGTAAGTGCATGACCTCAATTGTAGGAATGCAGGAAAGTATGATGTGTACTGCTTGTAGAATTTCTGCTGTGATTGCCTCAATTTTCTAGTAAAGTAGGAAGCAAGGTCAATGGTTGAGAGTGATGATGGGAAAACATAATGGAATTTTGAGGAAGGAAAGAAGGATTTGTAATTTTCATTGGAGCGTTCCTTCTTAATGTACCAGCAGCATTATTATCTAGGAGGCTACAAGAAATGCAGAATCTCATGTTCCACTACACACCTAAAAAATTAGAATGGACATCTTAACAAGAATCTCCAGGTGATTTTATTTTTGCCCACTAAAGTTTTAGAGGCGCTGACTAGAGGGTAAGAAAGAAGGGTCTAAGGGTATGTACTATGCTTGATGGGCAGCAATAAGGGCCACCTTAAGATTACTGATGAATTTAAAATGAGATCAATCGGGATATTTTGTGTGTTCTTCAGCCAAGTTCAGCAGGTCTGGTGGAGGAATTGAGTACATAAAGAGATGGATTTAACCAGTGGTGTGGTTTTCCCAAGATAGTAGAGAGGAGTGATGTGCTTGCAAGAGAATGATTAAAATAATAGATTAATTGTAAAAGATAATAGTAGCCAACCATGCAACTTGAGTGGAATATAGCAGGAAGAGAAGACTTGGGGAGGCAGTGAAGAACAATGTTAAATTGGTGGACTGATGCATTAGATATTCTGGAGGGGTTGAAGTATTATTGGAGCTTAGGTATTACAGGGAGGGAACTGAAAAATAGAATGGAATGTCATGCCATTATTAGTAAATAACATGCCCAAGCATATCGCAGTAATATAGAGTGCCTGAGATAGAGTGTAGGACTCACCAGAGCAGAGAAGGTCAAGAAATTGAGAGGAGGGCATTAGAAAGATCATTTGTGTGGCTATAGAAATTATCTGGAATTATCATATCAGTAGTGTCAAATAAAGTAAAGTGTTTTAGGAGAAAAAATTTTTCAAGGAAAGAGGGAGGATAATCTAATGGTGAATGGAGAATAAGAAGCAATGTTCAGGGAAGAATGGTCTGTAATTGGCACTACAGAGTAGTGAGACATCTGTTGTATCTCCAGATGCTTGAGAGGAAAATCGTGGGAGAAAAATAAGCCACTCCTTGAAAGTGTTTCAGGGAAAGTAGTGCCATCAGCAGAGAGCAGATTTTTGAGCAAGAAGAAGCACATATTTGCTGATGAGAATACGTGCTTACTAATGATTGACCTAGAGCTCCATGAAAATGTCTTAGGAGATGGAGTGAAAGGGATAAGAGTCACGGCACGCAACGGGCTTAGAGTCTGGAGGATGAGCAACAATGTGAAAGTCCTGAACATCCCATAATGGTCAACCTAAGCCCTGCAAGGGGTATGATGATTGCAGATTTCCTTCTGCAAGGGGCAGAGGGAAAAAGAGATTGCTAGCATTGAAGAGAGAGTGATAAAGGAGGCCCTTGCCAGAAAGAAGAATTCTGGAGTTCCCATTTGACTCATGCCGTTGGAGGCAAGATGTCCAACTGAAGGATGGTCTTCCTCTGAGGTTGCGGGCACCTGCTTGGCCCCTACTGAATGGAGCCTTGCAGAGGGTGGACCCTCTTTGGACCTATGCATGGAGCAGCCTGCAAGGACCATGCTTATAGCAATAGCATATTTGACTCAGCTATAGTGAACTGGTGAAAGATGAGGAAGAAAAATGGAATATCAAAAAGAGATCGAGCAAAATAAACTCATTACAATAAGAAAAAAATCGTTGCAGTTGACAAGCCTGTTGGTCAGTATGCTGAAAAGGAGCAGAACAATCCATTGTAACAGTTCATTATGCCCTGCCAGCTGCCTTGTTTTTGCCATTTATTTAGCCTAAGTTTTGACACCTGCCTCATTAATTACTTGTTGTGACACCGTTGATTCTGATATCAAAATGGACCTAAACTTTATAATTAAAGCTAAACCTCATGGGATTTTTTTTTTCTTTGCCCCTTAGTCAATCTCAGACAGAAGTCTCAGTTTCCTGGACATTCTCAGGAAAGCCTTTAGAGTTCTTAGGAGGCTATGGAGGGGGAAAAGAAAAAAAACGTGATGAGGGCTACCCTCTGATGGAGGAGCAGAAGAGACTGTGAAAGCCTTTCTCCTTCTTCTGTTTTTCTGAGACCTGAAATGCTATCTTTATGACCTTAAATATGATCCTGTAAGTCAAAAAGCTTTCTACCTCCTTCAAATTATGCTTTCGTCAAACTGTCAGAACTTCAGTAGATACCTAGAATTCAACCCTCCCCCCCAAAAACTAGCAAATAGTTCCATCATCTATGTTTAAATCTCAGTGGGACTTTATAGCTCCTTCCCTGAGAGCACAACTCATGTTTTTAAAGTTCAACGTACATATCATGTTGAAAAATTGGAACAAACACAGTGCAGTTTTTATGACCATATAAAATTGGAGGACCAAAGAGAACAGTGTGCATTTCAAAGTGTTTGATATAGTGTTTGATCATAACCTGAGGGAATCAATGCACCTTTATAAAACTCTTGGGGCTCCTCATGCAGCAAATTCAATCATTTGATAATCTACTCATCACAGTTCTATTGTACATTTACCATGTACTGTACTCATCTGAAAAAAACTAAACCAGCTCTTAAAAACTGATCTGGAGGGGGAAAACCTATTCTCTTTGGAAAAGTCAGTATAAAAAAAAATAATATAACTCATGAACTATGTGTTTCCCAGGTTTCTTTAAGGACATCACTATCAAGTTAAAAAGATAGTTATCAGTTGTACATCAAAATAATAATGCTACAAAATGAGATGAAGAGATTCTCATCTGTTGTGGAAAATTTAGCAGATTATGGTATTAGAATTGTAGCTTAGGCATTATGAGGAATTCTGCCTAAGTCTAGTTTAAGTGAAAATAATAATAATAAAAAGTAAAAGACTATATTGGCACATGGAAGTGAGAAATTCAGGAATATTACAGCTTTATTTAGACATAGCTTGATTCCAAAACTGAAGGCTCTTTTTCTCTTCTTTTGACTTCTCAAACAATCTTCACTGTGGCCTTATTTATCCTCATTCTCCTTAACCACAGGTGGGTTTCTCCCAAGAGACCTCAGAGGAGAGCTGTGGGAGCTGCTGTCTTGTATCATTACAATGAAGCAACACTAAGGAAAAGAAAGAACTTCATCTTCCCTTCAGCTCATCCCTAACATCAATGTACCATTCTCTGGGAGGGCTCTGATTTTACCTGTACGAGGTATATTCTCAATATTAGGCAAAATGCTTTTTCCAAGACATAGAGTATTTGTTAAGCCAAGGTCCCTGTACCCAGGGATGGGCAATGGACGGTGATTGATATGTCTTCAGAATGAATGGAGTGGTGGTGCCCTCAAACAGGTGATGATGGGAAGGAAAGAAAACAATGAATGTCCGCTATAAGCAACATAGCAAGAGGGACTGAAGCCCCCTAGTTCTCCAACATATAAATTAATTATGGTACATCTAAGCCACAAAGCCCTATGCAGATATTAGAATCATGTTGTCTAAGAATATGCCCCCTCCTAGAAAACATTCACAATGGACGCTTATACTGAGAAGTTAGTTTACTGAACAGTAAATATATGATTCTGTTTGGAAAACATTTTGGTCCTACGTGATGAAAAAGACATATTTTATGTATGCAGAGAAGCAATACTATAAGGAAATATACTAAAATGTTAACAGACCATCTTTAGAAGACAAGGTTATAGGGATATTTTATTCTTATTTTCATATAATGCACTGGTTGCTTTTTCATAACAAAATGCTTTACTTATGAGCTCAAAGGAAAAAAAGAACTATCATTGTTAAAATGCAAAGCTAGGAGTTTGGGCTTATTTCCAAAAGAAAATGTTGCTCTGATAGAACCCTTGCAACAATTTTTCACGAATACGCAAGATGAGTACATGTCAGGTCCTCCTGAGGCCGAATCACACTTCGTTCGTAGGCTCTGATCTGAGCCCTGGGAAATCTTATTTTCAATTTGAATCCCCACATATTTCAGAAATGGCAGGATGAGATGAAAGGAGGATTAGAGGCATATCTAAAAATTGGCTTTACTCGGGCAAGTTAGACCTTTTTACATTGTAATTCTCATTTTGAACTGCAAGACATTTTGGGGAGAATTCCTTAAACACAAAAACAAAGGTGTTTTTATTGTCCCAATTTCAGCAAAATGCAATTCATTTATTGCATATAATAAAAAAATGGATGGGGGAGACAAAATAAAAATATTCAGAGTAGATCTAGCACTGATTAAGGCTAAATATTTTGTTTGGGGTCTGAAATAATCTTTTCAGAGAAAATAGTTGTTAGGGCAGGTGATATAAAATCGTGTATTCTTTTTTATCATGTTGCATAAATTTTAAAGTTTCGCTATTGTGCCATGCTGAAAATCTCCATCAGGTATTAATAGATGTATATACATTAGTCCTTATTTGGCCCAGATTTGTTATAAAGGAGAAGAATATTATCATTCACTTGACACGTCGTTATTGGACTGCATACAAAAAGAAGAGCCTGCAAAGAAATCAGCAGAGGAAACTGAGGAGGGGAGGCGACAAAGCGGGAAGAAAACATGAAGGATGAGATGGGGAAGTTCCCTGAGAGCCAAAAGGAGAAAGGACATTGATTACAAGAGGCCAAGAGAGTGTGACCGGAAGGTTGAATCACAGAATCAGAGAGTCAGAAAGGACTTTGGTTATTCACTCAAAGATCCTAAATTTTATAAAGAAGAAAACCGAAGCTCAATGGCAGAGGGGAATGATGTGATCAAAGTCACTTGAAGATTGCAATACATTTCCTAGCATCCACTTTAACAGATACTATGGAGTTTAGCTTCGGATTAAAAAAAAAAACAAAAATTTTGCCAACAACACTACCATCGTGTACAAGCACTCCAGTTTGGTTCAACAAATATTTGCTGTGTACTTACTATGTGTCTATGAGTGTGTCTGGCCTTGGAGCCACAGAACTAAAAGATTCAAGTCACTTGTATTCTAAAAGCAAAAGTAGAAAAGGGAACATATATTCAGTAACTTCAAGTAAGATTTCTGGGGGAGGTTAGCCAGGTGCTAGGAACTGGTTAGTGTCCTCCCAAAATTCACTGTATTGAAGCCCTATCCCCCAATGTGATGATATTTGCAGATGTTGTCTTTGATAATTAGATTAGATGAAGTCACGAGGATGATGAGGTTAGTGGCTTTGAAAAAGAAGAGAGAGAGAGATTGCTCTCTCTCACCCATGTGAAGACACAGGGAGATGGTGGCTGTCTGCAAGACAAGAAGAGGGCTCTCCCCAGGAAACAGCTGGCCCCTTGAACTTAGACCTCCTGCCTCCAGAACTTAGAAATAAATGTCTGTTGTGTAAGCTACCCAGTCTGTGGTAATTTTATGCTGTAGCCCAAGCTGACTAATATACCAGGTATGTTCTGAGACAGGGTAGGAAACCCTAATCTTATCTGGGCATCAGGGACATTTCCTAGGGAAGGAGATTCTGAAATGCCTCCTCCGGACTGTACTAGTGTCCCTCAAATATGTTTAAATCATCTCCAGTCATTTCCTCACCTGCACATACTCTCCTCTAGTTAAGTGACCATGGTTATCATCCATCCCCCAATGCCATCTTCCCATAAGTTCCTTAAAGCCAGAGTGCCATGTTGTTTGCAGTCACCTTTTTTTTTTTTGAGTCACTATTCAATAAATTATAGCTCAATGAATGAATGAAGGCATGAACAAATGACTCAGTGATGAAATGGAGCATCAGTTGGAGACACGTAATCAAAGAAATAAGAGTTTTAATACAGGCAAAGAAAACAGTTTAAGCAAAGGCATGAACATAAAATACAACGTGCCACATGAAGGAAGTATCCGATAGACATAAATGTCTAAGGTATAAGGTTGGGGTCTGAGAAATCTTTACAGAGTGCTTAATATGTCTCAAAGAGTATTCAAAGTTATTTACAATATATATTAACCTCTTCAATGCTCCATAACAACCTTTTTAAGATAAGCAATATTATAATCCCATTTTACAAAAGAGGAGACTGAATCACAAAGGCATTGAGAAACATGCTCAAGTCTACACAGCCAGTGAGTAGCAAAGTGGGTTAGGAATTCATCAGCCTTCTGAGTCCACTCTATAGATGAGGCTTGAGAAAGGCAGTGACCACACTCCTTAGGGCCTATAAAATCATGCCAAGGAACTTGAATTTTATTTTTAATTTTGATTGATTGATTGATTGATTTTAGAGAGAGAGCGTGAGTGGGGGGTGGGGTAGGTGAGGAGCTGAGGGAGAGAAACAAACAGACTCCCTGCTGAGCATGGAGCCCAACCATGGGCTTGATCCCAGGACCCTGAGATCGTGACCTAAAGAGAAATCAAGAGCAGACGCTTACCCGACTGAGCCACCCAGGGGCCCCGGGAACTTGAGTTTTAGAACGTAGAATACTGGAAGCTGTTCAGTTGTGAGAGCCACTTGGTCAGCTTCCAGTTCATTAAAGAGAGCTTTGAATGGTGTAAAATGGAAGGTGCAATGCTTCTTTTGATAAATGTTGGGAATCTAGGAATTATGAATGAGGAGACAGATTTCAGAAATACTTACAGGGTAAAAGTGACAGAGCGAAAAGTGTGGAAATAGAATGAATCCAGGATGGTACCGGAAATGATAACTTAGGTGACTGGGTGGGTGAGGCCATTAACTGAGACGGGGAAGCTAGGAAGAAAAGGTAGTAAGAGGAATCTGGTACATTTAGATTTGCCTGTATTAATGTGGAGGTGCCTTGGGGCATTCTCATGCAGGTGGCCAAAAGGCAGTTGAATATAGAAGTCTGAGAGGAGCCTGCTGGAATTAAAAAATTAAGAGTCGTCAGCACATGGGTGATGGTTAAACCATGAGAGAAATGAGATTGCTATTGTCAAATTTATGTGTATGAATATTACCTGTCAGTGCATACACAACTTCAGAAGCCCAGTTATTAAAAGCCTTCCACAGGGGCCTGCCCAGTTAGCTGAATCTGCAAAATACGTTGCAAGATGCCAAAGCAGCTCTGTTGCTTTCAGCTTCTAAATGGATCTTCAAAGACCTTAACCGGGGCTAAAATAAGCGTCTCTCTTTACAAATGTCCCCAGAAAATTAAAAAAATAATAATAAATTAAAAGTAAAATAAAACAGCCATCCCTCCTGCTCTCTCAAACATGGATGATATCCAGATAGAAACTGAATTCTGATGGATTTCCAGTACTCTACTGTAGAATTTTTATTTTCTCTACAGTGTATGAATTTAGGTTGTTTCAGTTTGCCTCAACTCTTTATATTTTGTTGTCCCTTATAAAGCCTTTACATTGGAATGGGCATTAGGAGAGAGCCTTGAGGAATTTCTTCTAAGGGTGGACTTAGTTAATGTTTCCAGCCCTGCGGGACCCTCCAAGCTCCAGGTGGTGGGGACTTAGTAACCAGGAGGCCAGGCTTCTTCATCCTTTCAAGCTTAATAGCTCTTCATCACAGCTCAGGAAAGTGCTAAATTTGGGTGAAAACGGGGAAGGGGTGTTTAAAGTCTTTACCACTGTACCATGACTTACTTCTTTTTCAGCCATTTGCAAAATTAAATGTTCCCATCAATTCCTGTGTAGTACGCTCAGAACAAGACACGTGTGTACTCACAGAGACAGGGCATGGAAACCAGAAAGGAAGATGTGGGAATTTGCATTCTACGTGCTGATCACATGGCCTTACTCCGCTCCAGGGGCAAGAGGGCTGAGGCAGCAGAGAGGCTGAATCGCAGTAATAGATGTCCACTCTGAGGTTTAATGCACTTTAAAAGTCATCATGCTCAGTTTCTGGAAGGGCTTCTCAAAGTAAAAGAACATGGGGATTTGAAATCAAGGGGTGTGTTTAAAGCCTAATGGAATGCTGAATTACAAATGATTTTGAGTAAGCCATTTAGTCATTTGCAATCTCTGCATTGATTCTAGGAAATCAGGAATAGCCTTACATGCTGTAGAATCACTTAGCTATTGTTGCATAGCAAATTATGCCCAAATTCAAGGGCTTAGAAAAACAATTATTTATTATTGTAGTTCATGAAGTTGCAGGTCAGCTGAGGACTCTGTTTAGATTTGGCCTGCTGGGAGAGCTTTGTGAGATGTTTCTGCTCTGTGTGTCCCTCATCCATCTCCTGGAACCAAGAGGCTAGTCTAGGAATGTTCTCTGCATGGTGTTAGCTGAAGCCTAATGGCAGAAGCAAAAACTTATTAGATATCCCAAGGTCTAGGCACAGATTATGCATATATGCACTCCAGCCTGATTCTCTTGGTCAAAGTAAGCCACATGGCCCAAGTCAGAACCACTGCAGGGCCACATGGCAAAGACCAATCAGACCAGCACGCATACCAGGAGGGGTGGAGAATTGGGACCATTCATTCTACCAGATTTAGGATAACAGTTAAAATATAAAAATACTTTGCCAGGTTTGAAAGACTGTGTGACTGTTATATACTATAAATGATCCAATTTCAAAGAAGTATACTTACTTTTTACCAAAACTTACAGCAAACAAAAAAATATTCTGATTTTAAAAATCCATATTGTGTAGTTATCTGTTCATAATTCACTATTTCAGAAACAGAATAAATATTCTTTCATCATCATTATCATAACACCTTGAATTTATATAAAACAACAACAAAAATCCTTGGTGTTAAGCAAAAAGTTTTGTGTCTTTTAGTAGACCAAGACAAGACTGTCGAAGGATGTTCAAAAACAATGTCAATATCTTCTGTGTCTATTTGTAAATTATCTTGCTGGCTAAAGAAATCTCACCTTTCTTATTTTATCTACATTTTAAAGGGAGAGGATCATTGATACTTGTTCCCCCACTCTAATCACAAATGTGACTGGTGAAGTTCTCTTCACCTTGGCATTCCTGGGTCATTCCAGAGACAGCCACGCTTATGTGGATCAGCCTGGTTAAACACTCAGAAATCAGTGCGGAGCCTATAGCCTCTATCTGCAAGCAGAATTCTCTCTCTATGTACAAATTCTGGTGAAAGGATAGGGTGTCATAGACAGAAACAGGTGGGGCATTTCTAAAGATAGCTAGAGAGAGGTTAAGCAGCAAATCCAAATTTCTATTGCTATTTGCAGCTTGTTTATAGCTTCATAATTAATTGAATGTGTAGGTGTTTTTCACTGAAGAAACAATGATTTGATCAGAGAATTTCTTTATTTTGGATTTTTTAAATTCTCTTCCTATTCTCTCAGCTTGCCTTCCTGAGGGCTAAGGGATGGATATGGGCAGTTTAGCTACCCCCATACCATCCAATTCCAATTGAGGGTGGCCTTGGAAACCAGCCAGATTGCATTGTTATCCTTCTGTCAATTACAAATGTGCCAGACACCCAAAGCATTGGGGAGGGAGAGCAATTATTAGTATCTACCCAAGAGAATATGCCCAATGTCATCCCTGACTTGCCAGGTGACCTTTAGAAAATCAGATGTGTAAAAGAGGGATGATAAATTGTTCCATAGGCCAATCATGCAAATGAGTAGAAACACCAAAGAAATGGAAAGAAATTAGGGCAAAAAGAATTCCAAAGAAACCAATTTTTTGTTCATAAAAGAATTGTCATCCAATACCAAGGGAATCTAATCCAAATAATGGCTGAAGTCCTTATCCAGATACTGGTAATAATATACCACCCTATCCCTATTCATGTTTGTTAATCCCAAATGCCATTCTCCTGCCAAATACCCATGTCTCTAACACCCAGTCTTTCATTTTTTTGGTGAAGCACTAATGGTTTCATAAAATAAATTCTAAAATGCCTGATCCCGTTGCCAGAAAAAAAAACAACCCTCAAACCATTTGTTTTCCTTTGGATGTAGGGCTGTGGGGATCAGAATGAGAACGGAAAGGGGAATGCAGACAAATAAGTCATAGTATGCGTCTGTGGTAATAACTCCTTTGATCTGCTGGGGTCCTCCGCTGAGGGTAGTGTGTTTTCAGAACAGGTATTAAAAAGGGGATTTTTTTTTTCATCACTAAAGGATTTACTTTCTCAAAGTCTGTGCTAATAAGAGATGCTTTGAAAAAGAGAGAGAGAGAGAGAGAGAGAGAGAGAGGCTTTGAGCTATCAAAAGAGTAGAACACGGGCGCCCGGGTGGCTCAGGTGGTTGAGCGACTGCCTTCGGCTCAGGTCATGATCCCGGACTTCCAGGATCGAGTCCTGCATCGGGCTCCCAGCTTCTTGGGGAGTCTGCTTCTCCCTCTGACCTTCTCCTCTCTCATGCGCTCTCTCACTCATTCTCTCTCAAATAAATAAATAAAATCTTTTTTTTTTTTAAAAAGAGTAGAACACTTCCTTAGGCACCTTATATATGTATTATGTAGTAAGTACCAAAATCACTTAGTAATTAAATTCAAATAAGAAGTAAAGGACATTGGTTATAAATCTCTACCATGGACAGAGCCAATCTGGGCTTCATTGTACATTGTTCTCAAAGAGGCTTAAACAACTCTTTTAAAAGTATGTGAAATATTGGGCATTATAAATAAGGCGTTATCTTAAAATTGCATATGTCATTCATGGCACCAGACCTTTATCCTTCATATATGTACACTGGAATACTGCAGTTCATTCTGAAAGTAACCAATAGAAGTTAGTATCAGACTACCACGGGTTGAAGGGCATGGTCCCCAATAAGACTGTCTTCCAATTTAAGATGCCAGCAGTGAAGTTGGAGGTTCCCAGGCCACTGCCTCTGATCAACTGGTTGCAGAACTGGCAAGTTCCCATGACCTCCACTCATGTTCAGTAATTCACTAGGATGGTTCACAGAACTCAGGAAAGTGTTTTCAATTACAGTTTCATTATAAAGAATACAAATCAGGACCAGTCAAATGAAGCCAACTGACACATAGTGTGAGGTCTGGAAGGATCCCAAATGCAGGCTTCCGTCCCCTCTTCCCATGGAACCAGGGCACATCACTCTTCTCAGGACATTGATGTGTTCATCAGCCAAGAAGCTCTCCCAAGCTTTTGTGTCCAGGGCTCTTATTGGGTCTTCATTACATAGGGTTGGTAGAATCATTGGCCATCTAGGTGAACTCACACTGCAACTCCCCACTCCCCCCCCCCGCCGGAGGTCAAGCTGGCTCCAAGCCCCAAACCTCTAACTATAAGCTTGGTATTTGTAGTGACCAGACTCCATCCAGAGTTATCTTCTTAGCACAAACTGAGTGTGATCCAAATATCATGCATAACAAAAACACATATTATTTGAGGGATGCCTGAGTGGCTCAGTGGGTTATTAGGTCACGATCCTAGGGTCCTGGGATCGAGTCCCACACGCATCAGGCTCCTTGCTCAGTGGGGAGCCTGCTTCTCTCTCTGCCTCTGCCTGCCACTCTGCCCACTTGTGCATACTCTCTCTCTCTGACAAATAAATAAATAAAATCTTAAAACAACAACAACAACAACGACACATATTATTTGGGAAATTCTAAGATTTAAAGTCTTACTCCCAGCAACTAAGAACAAAAACTAGTCAAATTCTTTATTATGCAACATATACTCAAGTGTAAGTTTACATATATAAATAAGTATAAATCTGTGTGCCTGTGTGTGTGTGTGTGTGTGTGTGTGTATCTCCTTTATATATAAAACTAGACCATGGTGGTATTATCGGGAAAGATTATAAAGAAAGCAGTTGTTACCAAATGAGAATCAAGATCAATTAACAAATAGATTAAAATCACTACTATATTTCTATCGGCTGAAATAAACAGTAGGCAGCATTTCAATGGTGTTACTCAAACTGAAGTTCAGCGATTGGGTAAAAAGACCCAGAAAACCCAGTAACAGTTTATACTCCTGGCAAAAATTTATTATAGCCAACTCTACTGAATAAAAGCAGAAGGAGAAAAAGACATGCATCAGATGGAGTCTAGATATGTCAGGCTTTGGAGTCCGTCCCTATCATGGCTTCAGGTTCTCTTGGATACATGCAAGGAATAAGCAACCACACTTTCTGCATTAACTCCTCAAAGACAGTTACCACAGTCAAGGTCTGTGAACATGTGAATGGCATGGATGACCCTCAAATCTTAATTCTAAGAAGATGGGATTAGAAATGTAGCTGTATTTGAGCAAGATGTGGCCAGTATATGAAGGTAAAAGCTTTGTATCATTAATAAGAGAATTGTAATAAATTAGTAATAAATTTTAATAAATTAATTTCTAAGTAGGAAGACACAAAGACAGATCAACTCATGGATCTTCTGTTAACTTATGAATGAATGATGTACAGTCCCATCCAGCACAATAGATCTATTTGTATGAGTTATTCTAAAGAATTACATAGCAAGCCATTTTGCTACCTTGCTTAAAACCCTACAGTGGCCTCCCTTCTACTTAGAATCAATCCACATCTGCCTTTAAATACATGATTTCCCTCTAGTGTACTTGTTTTCTCCCCTGATTGCACTGTCCACACTATCTTCTCTTGGTTCCCTGTTGGTGCCAAGCTTTCTTCCCGCCAAGTGGACTATCTACTGGGTATTTCCTACTCTCTTCCTTGTGACTGGTTCTTGGTTGATTTCTTCCTTTCTCAAAAATTGCAACTCAAATGCCCATCTCCCCTGAGAAGGCTTCCCTGAACTTCCATTCAAAATAGCTACCCCTCCAAGTCCCATCACTCCATAGTTTTATTTCATTCTTTGCACTTATAGTCATTGACTCTTTCTTTGTATCTTTTTTTGTTTGTTTTTTTCATGATTAAAAATGTAAGATCTGTGTGAACAGATACTTCTTCTGTTCTCAGTTTGATCTCTGTTGCCAGCCAGCATCTTATTAGGTGTTCAGTAAATATATGTTGAAATCATAAACAAAAACATCCTATAAAGGCTGATTTTAAAGTTGATTATAGATTTCCTATCCTTGGGCTACTAAGAACATTCAGACTATGTAACAGCCCTATCCCACCCTCGGGGTCACTTCAACTACCATCTTAAACTAATTGAATAATGTGACTCAAAATGTGGTCCACAGATCACTTGCACTGGAATTACCTGGTTTATCTTGGTAAATGTGTTGCTTAATGAATCTACTCCCTGAAATTTTTATTTAGTAGATTAACTGGAGCTCAGAACTTTTCATTTCAACATGTGTTTCAACAATTTGTACATCCGCACAAACAGAAGTTCTGCCTTAAATCCCATATTGGTAATGGCCCTCAGAAACAGTGGCACAAAAACTAAATTGCTCAGGTTGGAGAAAATCTGAATATTTAACAGTTATTGATAACAAAACCAAATAGGCATGAATATGATCATTTTATTAAAAGGCATTACTTGGGACACCTGTGTGGCTCAGTTGGTTAAGCCGCTGCCTTTGGCTCAGGTCATGATCCCAGAGTCCTGGGATAGAGTCCCACATTGG
This sequence comes from Mellivora capensis, assembly GCA_004024625.1. NCBI lineage: Eukaryota > Metazoa > Chordata > Mammalia > Carnivora > Mustelidae > Mellivora > Mellivora capensis. The sequence continues at coordinate 60,958 of PISX010010671.1, forward strand.
GATCCTTGCTCAGTGGGGAGCCTGCTTCTCTCTCGGCCTCTGCCTGCCACTCTGCCTGCTTGTGCTCTGTCTCTCTCTCTGATAAATAAATAAATAAATAAATAAATAAATAAATAAAATCTTTTTAAAAATAAAAAAAATAAAAGGGATTAATTCAGTTGGGAAGGTCACAGACTACTGAGTGATGCTGCTTCTCTTACAAGATGTAAAATATTGAGTTTTTAAGCATTTTGAACCCTAATTTTATCTTCTCTATAATAGGAATAGAAATGCCTAATTTACAACATATTTTTAAAAATTAATGAGACAGGGGCATCTAGCTGGCTCAGTTGGTAGAGCATGTGACTCTTGATCTCAAGGTTGGGAGTTCAAGTCCCACGTTGGGCATGGAGCTTACTTAATTAGAAACAAATAAATTAAAATAAAATAAAAACTAATAAGCTAATGTATGTATAACACTTAGCCCAGTGTCTAGTAAAAAGTAGCTTGAGAAATTATAAGAGTTAGATAGTGAGATTTCAGACAGGTAGAACACAAAGCCAGCAGATTGACCTCAGACCAAAAGAATGAACTGAAATCAGAAGGTATCTCATTACTTTTCCTTTTTTTTTTTTTAAAGATGTTATTTATTTATTTGTTTGTTTTTCAGAGAGGGAAAGAGCACAAGCAGACTGAGAAGCAGGCAGAGGGAGAAGCAGGCTCCCTGATGAACAAGGAGCCTGATGCGGGGCTCAATTCCAGGACCCCGAGATCATGACCTGAGCTGAAGGCAGAGGCTTAACAAACCGAGCCACCCAAGCATCCCATCTCATTACTTTTCAAGAATTTATTTTGGTGCCTGGGTGACTCAGTTGGTTAAAGCCTCTGCCTTCAGCTTGGGTCGTGGTCCCGGGGTCCTAGAATAGAGCCCCGCGTCGGGCTCTCTGCTTGGCGGGGGACCTGCTTCCCCCTTTCTCTCTCTGCCTGCCTCTCTGCCTACTTGTGATCTCTGTCTGTCAAATAAATAGATTAAATCTTTTTAAAAAATTATTTATTTATTCAAAAAAAAATTTTTTTAAGAGCGACATCACCAGTAAATGCTTTATTTTAGAAAGTATTCATCTCTGGCAAACAGTGGAGATGTTTTAACTTTCACATCTATTAAGAGTTAATTTTTTTAAAGGAAAGATTTTAGCATGGCTAATCACCTAAGGGCTTTTATCCTTTGAGTACCATAATGATTTAGCCTTCCTGTCTGTCTTTCCATTTTATTAGACTCCTCTCATATTTTATGTTCATTCCCTATGAATATTAGCATCACCTGGGTCAAAGGTCACATCTTGGTACTTTACTTTTTATAGTACTTAAGCGCACTGTACTGCAAAATCCCTTTCTTTCAGTAACTCTCCCTGAGCTTCCTGAGACAGGGGCATTGTCTATTCATGTTTAAATCTTCAACACATATTACAGTGTTTGACACATAGTAGATACATAATAAATATGTATTAAATGAATGCATAAATTAAGAATGAAGGATGCTCTAAGAAACATTTTGTGTGCACTTCTTTCTGACCTGACAAGGGGACTCAATTAGAAAGCCATATTTTCAGAGAAAGTGGGAATGAGAGTGTTCTTTTTCATCTTGTGAGGTTTCATCCTCCCAGAATTTACCTTCTTCCAAGAGTAATGATCTAAACACACAGTGAGAACTTGATATAATTCACTTTTTTTCTATCCTAGGAATTAGCACCTTTTTTTTTTAAGATTTTATTTATTTATTTGACAGAGAGAGATCACAAGTAGGCAGAGAGGCAGGCAGAGAGAGAGTGAAGAGGAAGCAGGCTCCCCGCCTAGCAGAGAGCCCGATGTGGGACTCGATCCCAGGACCCTGAGATCTTGACCTGAGCCGAAGGCAGAGGCTTAACCCACTGAGCCACCCAGGCGCCCCAGGAATTAGCACTTTTAAAATCAGAAATCTGCCAGGCACTTTTGGATGTGCTGATAATTCAAAGATAATGAACTTAACAGACAGAAATCATTCCCCTCCTGGTTCTATCACTGTAGAAACAAAGGAACAAAAAACCAACATTGTATTCTCATAACTCGCTCAGCCTTCTCTCTGCCTAATCCCAATTTCTCTCTCTCTCTGGTTTTACTGGTAGTTAAAAACACCGATATGGGGGCGCCTGGGTGGCTCAGTGGATTAAAGCCTCTGCCTTTGGCTCAGGTCATGATCTCAGGGTCCTGGGATAGAGCCCCAAATCAGGCTCTCTGCTCAGCAGGGAGCCTGCTTCCTCCTCTCTCTCTCTGCCTGCCTCTCTGCCTACTTGTGATCTCTGTCTGTCTGTCAAATAAATAAATAAAATCTTTAAAAAAAATAAAAAATAAAAAAATAAAAACACCGATATGAGGGGTAACTTTGTGTCTGCTAGTCATTCTCAGTATCTGGACCTTGCATATAAAAAGCAAGTGAAGAAATAATCAGCACCAGAAAAGAAAATATCGAGTAGCCTTTGTTTAAATCTGCACAGAAGCCTCGGGTTTTGCTATAAAATAAAAGCCACTGATGTAATGCTTGTTTGATTTGCTGAACAGGATCACAACAGGAAAATTCCTCGAGCAGGGAAAACAGCTGGTTTGCCAAATCTGCACATTTGGCTGTACGACTGGCTCTCTTGGTAGCTTCAGGGCATCAATATTTTTTTCCTGACAATTTACATGCGGCTCCAGCCCAAGGTGTCTGAAATGAAGTCTTTGCATATACACAGTTCGAAAAAAAACTTGGCTTGTAACCCTGATGGGAACTCCACTTTAAAAGGAAAGTCACACTGATCCATGGTAATGTGATAAGGTTGTCCCTTTTCAGCACAGATTTGCTATGCAAGGCACATTGTTTTATCTGGCATTATGTAAAATACAGTGTCGATAATCCATATTGTTTCTCTTAGTATCGTTATTCACCTTCCGGGATCATGCCTCTTGGTAATCTGGAACCCAACACACATATTAAGAAAGAAATAACTGTGGAGGAACACGGTTTCATACAAATTGTACTGGGCTGGCATGGAATTGCCTCTCTGCTTCTCTCAGACAAAGCATTTTAGATCCCTGGCTTGTGTTTTCTATCTTTCTTTCTTTAAGGAAAAAAAAAAACCAAAACAAAACAGATTTTGTTGGATCTCCATGTTTCCAACTGCTTAAAAGGCAGATTTCACCAAACTAATTAAAATTTCTTTGTGGCTAATCACTTTGGGGGTTCAGGTAACTTCTGGAGAATACTTAAATAGAATTTTAATTTTATCTGATTTCACTCTAAAATGGAATTAAATAAGCACATTTGAAACCAAATATGTGAACAATGTATGCTGTCATAGGGCCACATTCCATTTTGTTTAACAATTGATTTTCCATATTATCCTTAGGTCCCAGGGTACAATGTGTAAATACATCTCAGTGAGATATAAACTGAGCTAGAAAATAATTGAATTTTATAGAAATTCTCTAGGGTGGTAAAAATCTATGACATCCATTAAAATTCAGAGATTGTAAAAGCAATCAGAATTATTACAACTGTCTTTAAATTGGGAGAATAACAGATCTTGCTGTGAGAGACTTGTACAAAAGATCTTATCATTTCTTTAAAAAAAATTGAAAGACCCAAACAGACGTACAGAAAAATTGTGAATACAGTAACAGAGACCTTTTTCTGAATCACTTGAGAATAAATTGCAAAGGCTGTGCCATAGTATCACCTAGAAACAAAGACATTCCCTTACATCACCATAATACACCCATCAAAAGCAGGAAATTAGAATTGATACAATTACTGCCATCTCAACCTCAGATTCCGTTCAGATTTCATTAATGTCATTTAGAGTCACAAATCCAGTTCAAATTACAAGCCATATTTCTGTGTGATTTAGATGCTCTTGAGTTTGGAGCAGTCTGTCTATATTTCCTTCAGTTTATGACCTTGACACTTTTGAAGATCACAGGCCAGGTGTCTTCTAAACTGTTTCTCAATTTGAGTTTGTGTGATGTTCCTTATGATTAGATTTCAGTGATGCATCTTTAGCAGGAATATCACCAGAGCAAAGCTGTGTTCTTTTCACTGCATCCATACATAGCACATGATTTCTATTTGTCTCATTCTATTTGTTCATTTTAACCACTTGATTAAAATGATGTCTGTAGATTTCTCTACTATAAAGATACACTTTTTCTCTTTATGATTAGTAATTATTTTATTGGGAGTTACTTAGAATTTGTATAAATAGCCTGTTCCTCATAAAACGTTCAATTAATTCATTTCCTTACATCTGTAAAAGGAACTCATGGTTTCCTATTTTACTCATCAGCTTACAATTAGTTGTTATGTTTATTTATTTTGAGGCTCTCTTGTCTCATTCAGTGATTGAGAATTTCTTCTAACTTTCTTCTACACCCTCTGGACATTTTTTTTTCAGTGCTTTCACGTTTTCTGGCGTAACAAGATGTTCCATGGCCATGTTGTACTTTATCTCCATTCTTCAGGCATGAAATCAGGAATTTTTCCAAGGAGTCCAGAATGGTATTTAAAAGCCAACATTGGGGAGCTAAGAGTGCTCATTGCTATTGGTGAGTCACTATTTCTAGGACGTCTATTAAACAGAACCAGGCAGCATACATATGTATACACACAGTACAGTGACAATTATATTTATATTTATTTCCATATCCATCATATATACATTGAAAACCACGAGTTCATACCTGTGGTGTTAATTGAACACAAAGAGTTCAATCTAGTTCTCCTTTTCTCCTTATTTATATCTCCCCTTCTCTGATAGTGAGAAATCTAGTTCCTGTTGTTTTAAATTTATTTACTTATTTGATCAGTCCTCCTGTATATAACTAATATCCTGTCTCAGCCATCCCTGTCCCCCAGATGAATGCTCTCCTCCATCCACGGGGACTGAGGCACCCCATGCTTGGCATCCTTTATGTGAACATCCTCATCACCTCAAGTGGGCCCCAATATCCCTGCCAGTGTACCCTACTGTATTGATGTCTTCCTTACCCCAGTAAGGCTTCAATGTGCTTCATAGAGTAACCCTCCTAGTGGATATTCTACTTTCCTTGATAGCCTCCTCTGGATCACTGTGGTCCCCTCCCAGTTTTGGTACACATACTTTGCTGTACTCTGCCAAAGCCTTTAAGATTGAATTGCTCTAGAGAGAAAGGAAGAACGGGGAGGGGAAGGGAAGGACAAGAGAAACAGGAAGAGAAAGAGTTAAAACATCTTTTGAAATCCCAGTTTATCTTTGTTGTTCTATGTTTACAATATGCAACACAATGTCAGTTTATATTCACGTATAAACCTTGCCATGTATAAAACTTCTATAATCTCAAATTTTTCCATGTGTTCTTGAAAATAATCAAATATGCATTTTTCTTAAACATGTGACATTAATGAGTGTTGAACTTAGTCAGATTGCTCTTATTTTGCCAGCTCAGTGTCAAAAAATCATTCAGAAGTTAGCCTCATGGATTGGAAGAATAAACATTGTTAAAATGTCTATATTGCCTAGAGCAATCAATGTCATCCCGATCAAAATTCCACTGGCTTTTTTCAAAGAGATGGAACAAACAATCCTAAAATTTGTATGGAACCACAAGAGAGCCCTAATTGCTAAGGCAAAGTTGAAAAAGAGGAACAAAACTGGAGGCATCAAGTTGCCTGATTTCAAGCTTTACTACAAAGCTGTGATCACCAAGACAGCATAGTGCTGGGACAAAAACAGACATATAGATCCATGGAACAGAGTAGAAAGCCCAGATATGGACCCTCAGCTCTATGGTCAAATAATCTTCGACAAAGCAGGAAAAAATACCCAGTGGAAAAAAGACAGTCTCTTCAGTAAATGGTGCTGGGAAAATTGGACACCTATGTATAGAAGAATGAAACTCGACCATTCTCTTACACCATAGACAAGGATAAACTCTAAACGGATGAAAGACCTCAACGTGAGGCAGGAATCTATCAAAATCCTAGAGGAGAACATAGGCAGTAACTTCTTCAACATTGGCCACAGCATCTTTCAAGACATGTCTCCAAAGGCAAAGGAAACAAAAGCAAAAATGAACTTTTGGGACTTCATCAAGATGAAAAGCTTCTGCACAGCAAAGGAGACAGTCAACAAAACAAAGAGGCAACCCACAGAATGGGAGAAGATACTCGCAAATGACACTACAGACAAAGGGCTGATATCCAAGATCTATAAAGAACCCCTCAAAATTAACACACAGAAAACAAATAATCCCGTCAAAAAAATGGACAGAAGACATGAACAGATGCTTCTCCAAAGAAGACATACAAATGGCTAGCAGACACATGAAAAACTGCTCATCATCTCTAGCCATCAGGGAGACTCAAATCAAAACCACATTGAGATACCACCTTATACCAGCTAGGATGGCCAAAATCAACAGGACAGTAAACAACAAATGTTGGAGAGGATTTGGAGAAAGGGGAACCCTCTCACACTGTTGGTGGGAATGTAAGTTGGTGCAGCCACTTTGGAAAACGGTATGGAGATTCCTCAAAAAATTAAAAATAGGGATGCCTGGGTGGCTCAGTCGGTTGGACGACTGCCTTCGGCTCAGGTCATGATCCCGGAGTCCCGGGATCGAGTCCCACATCGGGCTCCCGGCTCCACGGGGAGTCTCCTTCTCCCTCTGACCTTCTCCTCGCTCATGTTCTCTCTCACTGCCTCTCTCTCAAATAAATAAAATCTTTAAAAAAAAAATAGAGCTACACTATGACCCTGCAATTGCATTACTGGGTATTAATCCCAAAGATACAGATGTAGTGAAAAGAAGGGGCAATTGTACCCCAATGTTCTTAGCAGCAATGGCCACAAGAGCCAAACTGTGGAAAGAACCAAGAAGCCCTTCAACAGATGAATGGAATACGAAGATGTGGTCCATATATACAATGGAATATTACTCAGCCATGAGAAAGGATGAATACCCAACTTTTGCCCCAACATGGATGGGACTGGAAGAGATTATGCTGAGTGAAATAAGTCAATCAGAGAGAGTCAATTATCATATGGTTTTACTTACTTGTAGAACGTAAGAAATAACATAGAGGACATTAGAAGAAGGAAGGGAAAGGTGAATTGAGGCATATAGGCTGGGGAGACAAGCCATGAGAGACTGTGGACTCTGAGAAACAAACTGAGGGTATAGGGTGAGGGGATGGGTGAGCCCAGTAGTGGGTATTAAGGAGGACATGTATTGCATGGAGCACTGGGTGTTGTACATAAACAATGAATCTTGGATCACCAAAAAAAAAAAAAAGAAATAAATAAAAAGAAATTAGAGAGTGAGGCACATTTTAATAAGGGTACTAGAGTAAGGCTCAGTTTATCTAGAGATATGACAATTTCCATAATTCACATTGATATGTTATCTCACAAGTATTCGGAAAGAAATCTTCATTTTTCAACATTGGTTGGTAGTCATATGTAAGGAATAAGTTATAATAAAATAATTAAGGAATAATAATAAATAAATAAATAATAAACAGTAGTAAAAGGAAACAGATCTAGCCATAATTTATAACAATATTATTTATTTTTAATTCCCAACAGCAATTTATCACATCAAAAAAAAGCTATAACATTACAGAGTGGGTCATACAGTACATTATATATTGGGATTTTACTTATTAGAGCTTTGAAACTATTAAGAACTCAGTCAGCACTTTGTATTTTTGCAAATATCTTTGTGTGTGTGTGTGTGTGTGTGTTTCCAGTGAAGTGAATCTACTTCAATATTTAATCACTGTCAGAATTTAGCAGGTACAGAAGATTTATGATCTTATCTCATTTCTTTATATTTTACGGAGTTGTTTTTTTTTTCTTTCATGAGTGCCCAGGCTAAACAAAATGGAAGAATAATAAAATACAAAGTGGAGAGGTGCTATCTTTTTAAAAAAATTTTCTTAGAGTTAGCTTATTTCAGGAGGAAATTAGATTCTAATACGATTAGTGTCAAGTGTATACCACTTAAAAAGTGTTTATTAACACCAGTCAGAATGGCTAAAATTAACAAGTCAGGAAATGACAGATGCTGGCGAGGATGTGGAGAAAGGGGAACCCTCCTACACTGTTGGTGGGAATGCAAGCTGGTGCAACCGCTCTGGAAAACAGCGTGGAGGTTCCTCAAAAAGTTGAAAATAGAACTACCCCATGACCCAGCAATTGCACTACTGGGTATTTACC
>PISX010010672.1:0-69147 GCA_004024625.1 Mellivora capensis
GATTTCTGTACATTGACTTTGTATCCTGCCACGTTACTGAATTGCTGTATGAGTTCTAGTAGTTTGGGGGTGGAGTCTTTTGGGTTTTCCATATAAAGAATCATGTCATCTGCGAAGAGAGAGAGTTTGACTTCTTCATTGCCAATTTGGATACCTTTTATTTCTCTTTGTTGTCTGATTGCTGTTGCTAGGACTTCTAGTACTATGTTGAACAAGAGTGGTGCGAGTGGGCATCCTTATCGTGTTCCTGATCTCAACGGGAAGGCTGTGAGCGTCTTCCCATTGAGGATGATGTTTGCTGTGACCAACCCTGTCTTTCTTTCCAGAATTGTTTCAGCTGTTCTAGTTCCTTCAGCTTTCTATGTACATTTTAGAGTTAGTTTATTGATAACTAAAGAAAAAAAGCCTACAGAGATGGTTCTTGTTATGCCTCAGTCTTAGGCAGACTCTGACCTTGGGTGTCACAGGTGTGGCATTCCCAGGGCACCCGTCTCCCTTTAATCTGTAATTCTGGGCCCAGAATTTTCCAGCTAAAGAAGAGAGGTAAATTTGATTTCCTTTCCCAGCTACAATTTCCTTCTAGCGCACTAAGTGTGTCCACATTGACTGTTCCCCATCCAACCTCATTTAAAGCTTTGGTTCAGCAGGGAAGACAGGGAGAGAAGGACCTGGGTGGGATGTCATGCCTTTATTGCTCACAAACAGCTTTTGATCCCTGTCACAATTTCTGCCCCAGACTCCTTGTCACCAATTTTCTAATTCTGTTCCTTCCAAGTTCCTGATCCTTAGCCAAACCATTAGCAGCTTTCCAGGAATCACAGAAGTGTGTACTTCTTGCCCTCTCACTCCAGAGTACAACCCGATGAATTGCTTACGTTTCTGCCCATTGTGAAGATGTCTTTCACTGATGATGATCAGGGCTACCCTGTGGGATTCTGGTACCATAATTATCCACTTTCAATTAGAACTGTCATGTTGTGAAGACCCCTTTGGAAGCCAGACTTGAGGGTTCTTTTTTCCTAAGACAACTGGTCATTGGAAATACCCCATAGGTACAGGGTATTCACCTATGGGGCCATAGGTATGAATCTGAGAGGCAGTGCAACAATTCTTGATGTTGAAGGAGTCCAGCTCCTGCCCTTACTTCCTACCTTATAGACCTGCCCAGACACTGTCTCTCATACACAATTTTTATGTCATCTCCGCATGATGATAGGTTGCTGTGGCTGCTGCTTCCCATCTGAGGGCTGTGTGGCACAGACAAGGTAGTTCATGAAGGTACACTCAACCCACATGGTCCACTGTTACGTTTTCAGTCTCTACCAAGGGCCAGTAGAAAACCAGAACAAGAGGCTGTTTCTTAAGAAGAGAGTAGTTATCTGTATTGGATATAGACACAAGTGTATATAGATGTACATAAGTATATGAAGAGATGGAGATGGAGAGATTCCAGGATCTTAAAGATACGCACTGTGATTTTTCCCTGTGCTGCCTGCCAGGATCTCCATGCAGCATCCTTATTTGCTACTATCATCAGACGAGCGTAATCATAAAGCCAAAGTGATAGAGGAGCTTGTGCTACAGACTGAACTTGTTCCAGAGCCTTCTCTTACTCTGGTCTTTACTAAACACTGGCAGTCTTACATACAGCTCTTTTGAATGGTTGAAGTCTGTGCTCAAATGTGATATAAGTTACCTACAAAATCTAAAAGGGCTGACAGAGCATCTTTTTTCTTGGCGGGGGATGTAAGGTACCACAATTTATCTTTCATCTGGAAGGAGATATGGCTACATGCTCCAAACCACTGATCCCTCAGACATTTCAGTGAGGAGGCCCCTACATTTCCATATATCTGGCACCTTCTATCTCACATATATCTTACTAAGGCATTTAAAATCCTTGCTATTTGGGGCATCTGGGTGGCTCAGTGGGTTAAGCCTCTGCCTTCGGCTCAGGTCATGATCTCAGGGTCCTGGGATCAAGCCCCGCATCGGGCTCTCTGCTCAGGAGGGATCCTGCTTTCCCCTCTCTCTCTGCCTACTTGTGATCTCTCTCTGTCAAATAAATAAATAAAATATTATTAAAAAATCAAAAAAATAAAATATAATAAATCCTTGCTACTCTGTTAACTATATCTAATAAGCAAATGTCATCAATATAGTAGACCAAAATAATTATTTTACTGAATGTCAGAAAGATTGAGGTCTTTGCAGACCATACTTCTGCAGAGAGCAGGAGACCTAAGAGAGGTCTCTGAAGGTAATTTTTTTTTTTTTTTGGCTCAGCCGAGAAGAGCTGCTTATGAAACGGCAAGGCCCATGTTGTTCCAGTGAAGACATTACATCTGGAATAGAAGCTTCCCTTGAAATTACCATTTTATTAATCTTATAGTAATCCATGTTCATTCTCCTGAATGAATTCTCCTGAATTCTGCCTGATTTCTCCTCGGGTTGAATCGTTGAGTAGTATATGGATATTATAGGTTTTACTACTTTTGCTTCATTCAAATATTTGATGATGGCATTAATATCTGAAATTCCCCCTGTGATGGTAAGGAGGGAGAAGTTCCAGGGGCTTTCTCTTGGTCTTTTATATAATAATAGTCCAAACCCTATGAGTCAAAGAGCCAATATAGGGATTCTGACCTCTGCCAAGTCTATATTCTAATTATACATTTAGGAGGTGAACACATAACCACAAGGTGGGTCTAGGGACTAACTTGGCTCATTTTAAATTGGACCTGAGCTAATACTCCATCTATCACCTGACTACATTGGCGTTTTGGGTCCCCAGGAATTAGCTTCAATTCAGAGCCGATATCCAGTAATTCTCTAAAGGTTTGGGCATTTCTACTTCACTAATGCACAATACCTCTAGTAAATGAGCATAGGTCCCTGTGGAAAGTCTTCAGTAAAGATTCATAGTATATAGCTGTGACAATGGTCCTTCTTCATGGGGACCAGAATTTTTATCAGTCAAGGGGCTTTGGGTCTGTTAATTAGCTCAGGTCTAGACCCTGGACTTGACAGGAAAGTAAACTAAGTCATATTTCTACCTCCCTGACCTAGAGTTTTTCTGGTGCTAAGTCTATATTATTACCTTTAACAGAAAATGGACTCAGGAGGGATGGACTAGGGAGAAGTAAAATGAACACTTTTTGCTTATTCCATTACATCTAGGGCTAAGATAGAGTGCCCAAGGAAGAGATCCACTCCCGGAACCCAGCTCCAAACTCGTAGTGCATGGCCTGGCTGTAGCTCATTGAGGACAGAAAAGTCACCAAGGTGTTGTGCTGGTGGAACTTGCTGGTACTCTGCCCTCTGTTGTGATGGGGTAACGTGCCCTCAGAGGACTGACTATTGAACTCACATAGAGCCTGCTATGGAGGGTCGGGGGAATGGGAAGCCCTAGTGGGTGGGAGTCTAGAGGGAAAAATACAGCAGAACCAGGGAGAGAGGCCTTCATTTCCAGTGTCTCTCCAGTCCCTTCCCCTGACAAAACTAAACATGGCATCAGTTCACAAAAGAAAAATATTTACAGTTCAGCTTTATTATCATAGAGCAGGCGAAGGAGGATGAGCTAGAAAGCAAGACAACACATTGATAATTGGCACAGGAGGAAATGGAAAATTCTCATTTTGTATATGAAATAGTGGATTGTGATAGTTTCCTCTTTGAGTGCCTCACAAAATTAGCCTTCTGTTATTTGAAATTCCTTTGATAACCTTAACTAGAGTAAATGGCTTAGATGTATAAACTCTGGTTCATCCATTATAAAACAAAAGTAAACAATAACAACAATAACAAAACCAAGCAGACAAACCATCAAAACTGATAAAATTCATAATTGAGTAATTATTTAGATTCTAGTATGCATAAGGCAAAATTCTGGGTATAAAACCTTAATATACCATTTCATGTTACTTATAAGAGGTCATCTTTCTTTTCTGTGTAGATATTAGCCTCTCCTAAAACTGTTTAGTGATCCCTCCTTCCTGTCCTTTTTCACCCACATGCAGTTTCACTTATCTTTGTTGTTATTTTATTTATTTTATTTTAAAGATTTTATTTTTAAGTAAGCTCTACCCTCAATGTGGGGCTTGAACTAACAATCCCAAGATCAAGAGTCACATGCTCTTCTGACTGACACAGCCAGGTGATCCATGTTTTATTTTTATTCGATTGAGACTAGTTTGATATAAGGAAAATTTTTATTTTTATTTTATCTGTTTTGCTAGTCTTGAGAAGATAGAGCCGTGTCTATGTTTAAAAAATTGACACCCTATGGAGATGAACAGGTAAGCATTCAGCTTTCATTGTCATTCCTACCAGTTATTTCTTCTTTTTAAAAAATTAATTTATTTGAGACTGAAAGCACACACATGCGAGCATGCATGTGGGGGGGAGGGGCAGAGGGAGATGGAGAAAGAGAATCTTAAGCAGATTCACGCTGAGCACAGATCAAGATGCAGGGCTCGATCTCACGACCCTGAGATGATCAGAGCCCTGAAATCACAACCTGAGGAGAAACCAAGAGTCAGAAGCTTAACTGACTTCACCATGCAGGGCAACCCCCAACCAACCAGTTATTTTAGTTTACTTGAATGTTGGTTTGATACTGCCTTTGTACAGATGAAAACTCCAAATCACAGGCCAAATAATCTTCTCAGATTCATCCCAAGACACAAAAACACTAGAATACGGTGCCATAACACCTTCCCTTCATATTTATGAAAAATTAGTTTTAGGGGCATCTGGGTGGATCAGTGGGTTAAGCCTCTGCCTTTGGCTCAGGTCATGATCCAGGGTCCTAGGATTGACCCCACATTGGGCTCTCTGATCAGCAGGGAGCCTGCTTCCCCCCCTTCTCTCTCTGCCTGCCTCTCTGCCTACTTGTGATCTCTCTCTCTGTCAAATAAATAAATAAAATCTTTTAAAAAAATTAGTTTTCATTGTGTGAGTTTATTTATTATATACTTCAAACATTGTCTACATATTTCAGGAATAAACAGTGCTACTCTTATCCTACTCTAATCCAGATCATGACACTGCCCCCTCCTTTGCATCTTAAATATCTTTTTTTCCTTTTTATGTTGCTGCAGATGTTAAAAGAAGAGATAGAATAAGAGAAAAAGTTGGAGTGATTTTTTTTCACTGTTTTCTTACCATTTCATTTTTATCACCTATAAATTGGATAAAATCATCTAATTGTTCTTTGGAACTTCAATAAGTGGATTCAACAAGCCCCTAGAGCTTTCCCCATAATTTCTGGGTGTATTTCTCTCCACTGTACACTACTAGTCATCTAGTACTTAGTATGACCCAACAGATAGACCAAGCATGAAAATTTACATTCTTATCATTATGCTTCATTTATTATATATGAGGAACATAACCTGTATGTTATTTAAAATATATGAAGGTATGTGTTCGATATAGCAATTGGACCAGCTGCTTTAAGCATGCTATTAAAAAATTACTGTTTGGTTTAATAACAACTCTGTGGAGTTGTTATAAGATTCTTAGGAATGTTAAAGCAGAAGGAGAAATATACTTCGATTTTGTAGAAATATTCTCCCAAATCAATCGTCGTAAATAATTAATCTCATTGGAAATAGTCTTCCACCTCAGACCAGTTAACAACCGCATTTTTCTTTTTGATTAAAATGCATAAACAAGCTATAGGCGAACACTTGGTTGGCTTTCGGCTCTGACACAGACTTTTGATCATTTGCCTTGGGGCCCATCTGATCTCTGTTCTACGAGGTTGAATTTTCTGCGCACTTGTGATGAAAATGAGAGAATCGATCACACTGCCTGTTTTCGTGTATTTTCACCCATGCTTCACAATACTCTTCTTCCCCCTCTCCTTCTCAAGGCTCAGCCTCTGTGGTGTTTCACCTGTTGGAAACGTACTACCTCTCCGATAAACTGAAGCCTTTTCCTTTACTGTTTCGTGAAAGCAGTCAAGTCGTAAAGTGATAAAGGATAAAATTGTGTGCCAGCAAATACTTTCCAAAGCTCAATTCATCCTCGTGGGCTGAGTGTGAGAAAATCAAGTGATTTTCCCTGGGAATTAGCCTTATGTAAGCTTTTTGCCCCTGGAAGTGCAAGTGTGTTTCAATCAACTTCAGTGCTCCGTCCATGAAGAGAGACTTGTATTGCTTACAGAAGTTGTGAACCGGGAGGGAAATTCTCAGAAACGCCTTGAGGCTGGGTGTCTCCTTTGCCTCTTGGTGTTCCATTTTCTGGCCTGGATTCCCTAACGCCTGAGCTGTGTTTTCACACATGAGTCTTGGGATAGATCTGATAGAAACCTCAGAACAGTACCTGTGTGTATGTGGAGGGGGAGGAGGCCTATCCAGGATGGAGAATTAAACATGACTTCACTCTTGTCTGCAGATAGAAACTGAGCTGTGCCGTCTCACTTCATAGTAAAGGGATACCTATACAAGGTCATAAAACACCGAAAATCATCTCTTTTTGCAAGAGGCAGTTGGCCCAGTTGTATGCAAATATGTTTTGTTGCAGCCTTATTTTTCCTGCTCCTGGGCTGAAAGCTTTGAGTGGTCAGTGGCAGAATGTTCATTTGCCCGACTCACATCCTCCATTCTGGCACCGTACATTGGTATCGTGGATAACGTGGAAAATGGCAAATTAGACCTAAGTCATTTTTTCTCATTATCATCCTCAAAAGAAAGCAGAGGAGGGAAGGAAGGAGAATAAAAGGAACTGTCCATAAGCCAAATTTAATTATTGTGATTTTCACATGAAGGGGCTGAGTTAAATGCCCTCAAGAGGCAACCAGGGGACAAATGTCAAATAACCAGGGAAGGAATCAATACTGATGGGCCGCTACTAATCTCTGAGGCCACGTGCATCAGGATCAGCTACCTGAGTTACCTGGTGTCACATGATTGGCCAATAGTAAGGTCAGGATTGTGCTCCAGCAGGTGCAAAACCTGTTGTTTACTTAAAAATGTTGGTGGCAACAGCTGCTGCTTGTGCTTTCTCAAAGCAATTAAAGAGTGTGTTGTTTATTAGGTTGCCAGGTGCTGGCGTCCCTATGTGCTATGACAGGTGGCGCAAAATTTCATGAAAACACCTGCCAGCCACTGAGACAGACCTGTGCTAACTGGCTATTATGTACATAGCATTTAATCTTTTGTGGGTTTAGCTGACCGAGCAGAAAGCATAGCTACAACACCCTCCACCAGCCCTGAACAGATAGGATATGTAAGCACTTTCGTGCTTGCAACTGTAGGCAAGTGTATTTTAGATGTTAAGATTTCAGAGCTTTCCATTTTTCAGCTGTGTTTGGAGAGCACAGAGAGTACCCCAAATAGAAAAAAAACATATTGTCTAGAGATACAGCATGTTAATTATTAATTGTGGTTACCAAACTGACTTATGAAAAATAAATACTTTCAAACAATTTTCTCCCAGTGCTGAAAATCTCCTCACTGTCTTTCCCTTCAGTGAATAATTTCCTTCTTACAATAGTTAGCATGGGAAAATACCTTAAAACTCACACTAGAAATAAATAAGTGAAAAGAATCACTACAGTTTTGGGATTTTTTTTTAAGTTTAAAAAAATTTTTGAAACACACATGTGACTTGGATGCTTTAGTTTTCCTTCTCACAAACAGTGGAGAGCTCCTTGGAGAAGAAATAGAAATCTAGAGATTTTTTAAAAGGTTAGATCATGACTATTTTCTCTTTGGTAAAGCAATCCCAGGTGAACTCAGGAGACATATATAGACTTCTTTTAAAACATACCTGACAAGTGTTAGCAATCTACCTAGAAAATTTGCTTCCATCACTTTTAGAGCTATGGAAAACTCAATCAATTTCAATTCAATAAAGAAGTCTAAATGTTGCTATCTTAGAACTGTATTCTTTGCCTTTCTAAATTTCCACTGAAAAAATGCCTGATAGGCTCTCCACAGACAAGGGAGTCACATAGAGCGAAGAGCTCATGGTATTTGAAGTATGTCTTTACTTCTCATGCACCCCTTTTTCCATTTACTTTCCTCTATTCAATGTTGCTTTCCAGAAAGAAGTTTCAAACTTATTCACACTGAGGTATCAATGACTAATATAGAATATCCTGTTACCTGTTCCTACCACATGTACATTTTAGGAAAAAATAATAAATAGTACGTCAAGGGTAAAAACAACAACACCAAACTACCTAATTCTGCAATATCAAGGAGCAGCAAAGAGAAAGACAGTTGGCATTAGGGAAGCAAAGACATTTCTGGTTTCGTGCACATACTTAATGGTGGCCCTTCTGTGTCTTTCCTTAGGGACAGCTGAATGTTGAATAGAGCAGTGACTTGGTTTTTGTTTGTTTTTACATTTTTTTAAAGAATAGTTAACACATTGGTTTCAGGTGTACAACACAGTGATTTGACATCTCTAAGTTTTGCTGTGTGCGTCACTAGTGTGGCTACTGTCTGTCACCATATAATGCTATTACAGTAGCATTGGCTATATTCCCTATGCTGGACCTTTTATCCCCGTGACTTAATTCATTTTGTAATTGGAAGCCTGAACCTCCCACTACACTTTCACCCATTTTGCCCATCCCTCCCCCTCCCTCTTCTGAGTTGGTTCTCCATATTTATAGTCTGATTCTGCTTTTTGTTTGCTTACTCATCTGTTCTGTTTTTTTAGGTTCCAGTGATTTGAATCCTAGTCCTGCTATTTTCCTACTAAGTCGACCATCGTAAGCCTCTCTTCTGTCATCTTTGTAAAGGGAGACAACAGTACCAGCACCTTCAACAGAAGCTCCCGAAGGGATTTCAATGAAATGACAGTGTATGAAACCACAGGACCAGATGTAGGTGAAATGAAAGAAATTGCAGTTTCCTTCCTTTGCTTAAATTCAAATCTGGTTGAAGTTTCTTCAGTAGATAAAGTTCATTCTAAGAGCACCCTTGCTGGTTCACACTCGCTGAGGTGGAAACTGGCCACATCTTGGCATTTATGGTTATAGGGGACCGCTCAGCATAGGACTTATTACCTTCTGTGGGAAAGACTGCTGTGTGAAATGTGAGTCTTTGATGATCTCCTCCCCATCTTTCAAGGAAATAGTTCATAACCATCTGATTTAATGCTTGTGAAACTCAAAGTTAGTATTTATTAAGTATATCAAGCTTTATGTGACCTTCAACTTTCCATTTCGTCTGGCAAAAACCTTCATTAATGTTCACCACTGTGATTAAGGTAGCATTTAAAAACTGTCACAGAATAATCTAGAGGTTATTATACCTGAGAAAAAATATGCCACCATTTCCAAGTTTCTGCTAAGAGTCTACATTGCCTCCATAAAAAAATCTTTTAAACCATGTTGAAAAGCTGATTTTTTTAAATCAGGAAAAGCACCAGGTGGCAAATATACATTTTATATAAAATAGAACTGACCTTTTGCCATTGCTGAACATAGGAAAAGAAGGATAAAAGGATGTGGAGTAGAAGCAGATAGAAATCACACAGGAAAATAAAATCCTTTCCCATGATAGTCCAAAGATATACCCTATCATGGATACTCTAAGAAGTTAATGTTATCAAACAGAGATATGGGACAGTTGATCTTAAAAGAAAAGCAGAGTGGTGTTTTTACAGGAAACAACATAAAAGAGTAAAAGTCAATTTCTAGGTAGGGAGTCAGGAGGAAAAGGAATAATGAACTGGTGGTGAACAAAAAAGATTGTAAAGAAGATATAGAACATATATATCAGAGAAAAAGTATGAAAAGGTACACTTAGAAAACTCCTAAGGTTACATTTACAAATGAGTGAAATGGAACAGCCAATTAGAACAGACATATTACCTCGTCATAAAGAAGTTACCATCCAAGTTAGCTTAAGTAGTTTTGATTTGTAGAAAAAAAATAAAGGAATAAAATTAAACCAAAATATATACAGAGGATGATTCTGGATATGGTTGCAAAGAACTTTGTGTTGAAATTGGATTGTGGTCTTCTAGAGGTCCTGTTATATTTTATTTGTATTCTTTTTTTTTTAGATTTTTTATTTTATTATTTATTTGACAGACAGAGATTATAAGTAGGCAGAGAGGCAGGCAGCGAGAGGAGAGGCAGGCAGAGAGAGAGGAGGAAGCAGGCTCCCCGCTGAGCAGAGTGCCTGATGCGGGGCTCGATCCCAGGACCCCGGGATCATGACCCAAGCCAAAGGCAGAGGGTTTAACCCAGTGAGCCACCCAGGTGCCCCTTTTATTTGTATTATATAGGAGAAAACTAGACCCAGAGGTCTGAATGTTTTTCTGACCATCAGAAGAGCCCATGTAATTTGTTGATACATAAGCCTGGTGAGTTCATTTTCAATTTAAGTGAAAATACTCCACTTTCAGTCACAAATATTCTATGGGCAGAATTGTAAATACAATGTTTTGCAAGCCTCATGAAGGTCGAGTGTTCTGTTCCTGGAAGATGAGACTATTTAATGCCCCAGGAAAAACAAACAACAAACGAACTTGTAATTCCCATTGAATTTCTTCTAAAGATTACTGTTCCATTTTTGGTACCATAGCAAAGACATAGAAAGAGACAGAGCCTTCATAAATGTAAAGAGAACCTTTCCTCCCTTACCACTTGTCTCTCACCATGCACTTGGTTTACTGGGTGTCTATGGTCACTGAACATAAATATTCTACTTCTGTCGTCATAACTTTGAAATGCCAAACTATGGACAGATAATATTCTTTCTTAAATTTATAAAATATTTTTGTGATCTGTAGTTTATTTTAATTTTAACAACGCTGGATGAAAATTTTAAGGTTTCAATTTGTATGTCCAAAATGTGAATATTACACTCTGGTAAAACTTTAAATATTAAGCAATCACTCAAGAGAATAACCAACTATCCAATGAAATCTTTGTCCTCCCAGGCAGATCCAAAATGTGGAATCAGGGCCTCTTTGAGATTTATCAACCAACTACAAGGAAAGCTAACCTTTTTCAGATAGCAGATTCTCTCTTTGAGTCTCTGAATGGGTGATATTCATGATTATACTATGTAAATATACAAGGCAAAGAAAACCACTAAGCTTTTAATAGGCCACCATAATGGTACTCCAGAATTTCTTTTCCAAAGAATCCAGGCCCCTGGGTTGTTAAACCATCATTTCATCCAACACTATATTTACTGCTCACAGATTCTTGAGTATTCTTGTGCTTTGATTAGTCTAGTGTAATAAATTTTAACGGAGAGGGAATTCTTCATCTTAAGTGTTTCAATTTGGAACTTTGAGTCTTGTTTTCCTGCTCTCACCTTCTCCTCCCATTTTCTCCCTGTGTTGTGTCTTTGCTCCTCATTAGCTCTTCCTCTTACCTATATGATTAAAGTATACAAAGTATCTAAGCATCTTAGGGGAGAGAAACAACACTATTTTGTTCTTTATAGTAAATATATTCTTTTTTGTAAAATAATCAAATAATACACAAATAGACAAAGTCTAACATATATTTTTTCTTCGTTTCTTCTCCAAACTGAAGTTGTCCGCCTCAGAGGTAACCATGATTAATAATCTGATACGTAAACTTTCATGTGTATCTACATATACTCGTACTCAAACATGTTCATTTCATTTATGTGGTTGTATGACTTGATTTTTTGGAAGGGATCTTTCCGAATCTGTATATATAATTCTAATTAATTCATTTTAATAGCTCTATAGTATTGCAAAGAATAGATTTCCATTTCTTGGAAATGTATATAAATATTACTGCTCATGAAACCACTGTCCTGTTTAAGAAATATGGAATTAAGAAAAAGAAATATGGAAATTCCCCATGTAAACCTCTCTGATTCTATCATACCCTTCCCCTCTTCCAATAACTCAAAACCTGAATTTGGACTTTACCATTCCTTTGCATTTCTTTGTACTTTCTTTATACTTTTTATTACATATTTATATATGCCTAAATGTATTTTTTCTGCATGTTTCTAAACGTTATATAAATAGTATCAAAATATATATGATTCTTTCCTTAGCAAAATGTTTATGATGGTCATCAATATTGAGATAGAAAGTTCTAGTTCATTAATTTTTAATTTTTATAGACATAATTAGTTTATTACATACAATGTATTTATTCACTCTCCCAGTAATGGGATTTATGTGTTTTCAATTATTCATAACTAGTAACACTTGTTGAGAACTTCTGGATTCTGATCCAACACGTAAAGAGCTTGAAAGTCATTGCTCCTGTCCTCACAAAAGGTGAACACATTGAAAATCAAGAACTCTTCTTAGGTTCATCAGAGAACTGGGGTCAGAAGACAAACTACTGGCACCAAAACTAAAGAGACACAGGTGTATACAGAGTATCACAGCTTACCAGAGCAGAAGCCCAAGGGTAGAAACATTCTAAAAAATAAATAGAAAAACCTAAAGTGTAATTGAAAATTGACTGGAGGCTCAGGATAGACAAATTTGAAAGTTAAAAACTCTGGGGGCCCAGGCTCAGAGAGGCCTTACTCTTTGGTGAGCCTTACCTTTAGAAGCCCTACCAGACTCTCACAGGAAAGATCAGAAAAAATCCCCTTGTGTTTATAGCAGGAAGAAGGGAGAAATAACCATACTGAAATATATCCAATGTATTCTGTTTAAAAACAACAAAAAAGATTTATTTATTTATTTATTTGAGAGAGATCTTGCTCTCAGAGCTGGCGGGCTGGGGGACTGGGGAGTGGCAGAGCAAGAGGGAGAAACACAGCCCGCTGTACAGGGAGCCTAAGGCAGGGCTCTCAGGATCTCAGGACCCTGAGATCATGACCTAAGCCACAGGCAGATGCTTTACCAACTGAGCCACTCAGGCACCCCAAGCATTCTTTTCTTAATAAAGCCTGTCATTAAGGGAAACTGTTTTACTAGAGTGTAACTGATGTTTTATCCGAGCCTAACTGACCTGAGGTAAGGAAAGTATCCAACTCCAGCCCCTGCTAGCCTTCCTGATTCACATGGGTGGGGGGAGGGGGGGCCTGAGAAACACTGGTAAAAGTCATAGATCAGAGAGACACAGTTTTACCAAAAGCCTGAGACCTAATTATATGACTATAGAATGCTTCTCATCTCCTTATGCATACTGCATCAGTAGCATTCTTGGGTAATAACAGGAAAACACAACAAAATTATTGCAAGTCTTAGATTTTATGTCAGAAGTGGTCTTTAGGAAAATCTAAAGACAGCAACAAAAACAGAAATAAGGACACCAGAGGAAATTTAGCCTCTGACACCCACAGCTGTAGCAAACAGTACACAGACTAACTCCTAGGCAGACAAATATAAAACCTCACACTGAAAGCTGTTTAACTGAGTTCCTTTTACTAGAAACATCATATCTGAATTTCAACAAAAACTTCAAGGCATACCAAAAGGCAAAAAAGAGAGAAAGCAGGCATTGGAACCAGCCTCACATATGGCCGAGATGTTGGAATTAACAGAACAGGAATTTAAAACTACCATCAATAATAAGGTGAAGGCTGTAACAGAAAACTGGACGACATGTAAGAACAGATGAGTAATGTGAGCAGAGAAAGGGGAACTCAGTGAATCCAAAGGAAATGCTGGGGAAAAAACCCCCACCATAACAGAAATGAATAATGGACTTTAATGGACTCATTAATAGACTTACTATGGCCAAGGAAAAATTCTCTGAGCTTGAAGATCTGACAATAGAAACTTTCAAAACTGACGCACAGAGAGAAAAAAGAATAAATAAAAAGAACAGAACATAATATCCAAGAACTGTGGGATAATTACAAATGATGTAATACACATAATACAAGCAACAGGGGAAGAAAGAGAGAAAGGAAGAAAAATATCTGAAGGAACAATGTTTGAATATTTTCAAAACTAATGATAGATGACAAACCACGGTTCCAGGAAGCTCTAAAGAACAATGGGCAGAGTAAATGTCAGAACAAAATAACCCCACACATAGGCATATCATATTCAGATTTCAGAAAAGCAAAGACAAGGAGAAAGTCTTGAAACTACGGAGGAGAGACACATAACATACAGGGAGCAGGGATAAGAATTACATGACTCTTCTCTTGAGAAACCATGCTAGCAAGAAGAGAATGGAATAAAATATTTAAGGTGTTGAAAGAAAAAAACCACCAGCCTGGAATTTATCCTTCAAAAAAGGACTTTCTTGGACAAATATAAATTGAGGAGAGGGCACTTGGGTGGCTCAGTGGGTTAAGCCTCTGCTTTCGGCTCAGGTCATGATCTCAGGGTCCTAGGATTGAGTCCTGTGTCAGGCTCTCTGCTCAGCAGGGAGCTTGCTCCCCCCCCCCCCCCCGCCACCTGCCTCTCTGCCTATTTGTGATCCCTCTCTGTCAGATAGATAGATAAAATCTCAAAAGAAAAAATATATATATATATGTAGAGAGAGAGAAAATTTATTGCTGATAGGCCTGCCTTGCAAGAAACATTGAAAGAAATTCTTGAGAGAAGAATGATTTAGTTCAGAAATTCAGATCTACATTAAGAAAGGAAAAGTATTAGAGAAGAAATAAAAATAAAATCAATTTTTTGAATTTGATTTTAATTTTTGAATTTTGAATTTTTGAATTTGAGTAAGTGATCTGACAGATAAGAGTTTGTTTCAAATAATAATGTATAGCTTAAGTGAAAGTATTGACAGCAATACTGTAAGGGATAGGAGAGGGGTATCAGGACTATTTTGTTGTAAAGGACTTACACTACCTGTGAAATGGTATAGTGTGACTTGAAAGAGGATTTGGATTACTTGCAAATGTATTTGCAAATTCAAGGATAAGGAAGGGAAATTACATGTTCTCTCATGGACGTAGATGCAAAATTCCTCAGCAAAGTATTAGCAAATCAAACCAAATAATGTCAAACTTGTCAAGAAAAAAATCTCACAAAATTCAACATTCATTCATGATGAAAATAATTAGCAAACTAAGAATAAAAGAGAACTTCCTCAACTTGATTAAAAACATTTCCCCAAAACCCCAAACTCTACCTGCTTCTGGATGATAGGATCCATGGTAAAAAAAAAAAAAAAAAAAAAAAAAAAAAAAAGTAAAATTTGAGGTGATTACAGTGTCATGCTTCTTTTGCCATAAAATGTTTCAAGGTCAAGGATGATGCTATACTCTTTAAATATATATAAATGTATTAAATATAAATATATATTAAATACATAACAATATATATATAAATATAAATATGAATATATAAATATATAGATATAAACATAAAATATATAGATATATATTTCTATATATAAATATAGCTATATAATTTTTCATATATACATATATTCTTCTATACATATATATATTCTATACATATTTTATTCTATTACAACAATAATGTATGATGCATGCTGAATCTTGGATTCTGTCTCTAGTAGGGCACTGCGACCAGAAGAAACAGTATTTCAAAAAGAAGAAGGGAAGGGGCTGTTGGATATAAATTGCATGACCTGCCAACCAAGAAAGGGAAACATGTCTTGACTGATTCTTCAAATAAACTGTCAACAAGCATGTGGCCAGCTTGAGCAGGCAATAATAAACAATAGATCCTTCATCTAAAAAAGCATCTCTCCTGGACCAAATATGGTTCTTAATACATGTTGCCTCTCTCAGAATAACCAAGTGCTAGGAGGCAAGTGATTATTGAGTGGAAATGTATTCTATTCACAATCAAATGTATGAGGTAGGCCCAGAGCCAAAGAATACTCTTGATTGGACTCTTATTTTATTTCCCTAAATTTAGCCAGCTAAAATTTGCTCAGTTCTTGAAATGGAGGCTTTGGCATTTGTCATAAAACCTTGTTTTCATTGCAGAGATATCATAAGGCTCTATAATTACCCACTCAGAAAGTAGTCTTTTTTTTTTTTGTTACAACGTATATAGCATATAGTGAAGTCCCAAATTATATTATTGTTAACAGGCTTCCCTGGAGGAATCCAGACATAAAAAGATTTGGAATCTTGATGAAGCAAAATGGGAAAAACTGTCACTTACAAGTTTCCAGTGGTTCTTCTCTAGAAATAGGGCCTTGAACTCACATTTGGAACAGACTTGTCTTTTGTGTTAAGGATACTCCAGGAATTAACCCTTCAATTACACAAATATAAAACATACATCAACACGTTGTAAGGCAGAATACCATTTCCTGCACAACCTTAACACAGTTGTAAAGTGTTTATTTTGGTAATATAATATTTATATATCTCTGAGGCTGAGCTGGGGATAAAATGTTTTCAGGGTTTATTAATTCAGACCACATTTTCCCTGAACTCTCACATGTTTCTAAAGAGATATTTTTAAATGTATATTTTGAAATAATTCTAAACTTAGAGAAAAGTTGCAAAATAATGAGAGCCAGGCTTCTCACTGTGGTAGAAAGAAGTTGCAAATAAGAAAAAGGGAATGCTTGGAATGAACATCATGGTGCTAGATTGGAATGGAAGACATCTGGGATTAAAAAATATTTACAGATAAATGCAGAAATAAACATAGATATGTTCATATACATGGGTTACTGTACATACATATATTTCAACCTCTGATGACAAGTCTAGAAGTAATGACATGTCAGTAGCAATGAGCACACCTAGGAGCCCAGATTTAAGTTTGTAAATATTGTTCTCCAGTAAAAGAAGCCCAGGGCTGCTAGCAGGAATGATTGATTCTAAGGGTAGGTCAGGGTAAGTAAGACGAGACTGGGTATCTTTTAGTGCCAGAAAGTAAAGTAGTTCTAAAATAGAATGGGGCATGTTGAACAGGCACATGAGCCAACCTTAAAGAGCCCCGGGGCCAAAGTTTTTCTTTGCTTTTCTGTTTTTGAAAATTCTAGTGTATAGATTCTTTTCATTTCTAGGCTGTGTCCGGTCTACTACTAAACCTATCAAATGCATTTTTAAAAAGATTTTATTTATTTATTTGATAGAGAGAAAGAGAGAGAGAACAAGCAGGGGGAGCAGCAGGCAGGGGGAGAGGGAGTAGTAGGCTTCCCACTGAGTGGGGAGCCAAATGCAGAGCTTGATCCCAGGACCCTGGGACCATGACCTGAGGCCAAAGGCAGATGCTTAACTATCTGAGCCACCCAGGTGTCTCCAAATGCATTCTTTATTTCTGCTACAGCTTTTTTTTTTTATTTTCACCATTTCTTTTTGTTTTTGCCTAAGGATTTCTATCTTTCTGCTTATATTGTCCATACATTCTTGCATTCTGTCTACTTTATCCAGTAGAGTTCTTAGCATATTGAACAGAGTTTAAAAAATTCCAAGTCTGATAATTCCAACATTCCTGCCATGTCTGATTCTGATGCTGCTTTGTCTCTCCAAATTGTGCTTTTGGCCTTTTGGAAGGCCTTATAATCTTTTCTTTGTAGATAGACACGACTTGCTGTAGATTAGCCTTTAGTCATGAGGTGGTGAGGTATTGGGGAGGGGCACATTCTGTGGTCCTATGATAAGTCTCAGTCTTACACTGAGCCTAAGCCTGTGTCTTTGGACTGTGAAATTCACAAATGTTTCTCATTACCACCCCCACCAGGTGACAGGTTGGCTTGAGTGGGTTTAAATTAGGTGTTTAACCTTCCCTGTGTCAGTTAAGCTTGATAAAACCCCAGCAGGTTAGGCTTTCCTTAATTAGTTTTTCTTGAGGGCAGGCCTATTTAAGGAGAACAAAGTGATCTGGCATATTTCAAAATGGTTCCTCTCCCTTTCCGTCTGCCTGAGGTTCAAGGGGATTTTTCTGTGCTATTTACTGGGAATCTGGTTGAGCTCCTGGAGGTAAATCTCACATATTGTGAGGGCCTCACCAAGACTGAGTCTCCTGGATTTTGGAACTGTCAGACCAGTCCACACTAGTCCAGTAATTCATCAGCGTTCACATTCTCCTGCAGGTTCTTACAGCAGATTTTCTCACCATTCCCTGCTCTGGTAAGTTGTTATTCTCTGTGTTCTCTCTAATTTTGAAGCCAGTGATTGCCCTGTGTATATCCCTCTCAGGGATCCAAGAACAGTTGCTGAGTTTTTTGTTTGTTTGAGGCTGTTCAGCTTTTGACTTGTCAGGATGGAGTAGAAACTTCTAAGCTCCTTACATGAGAAACTGGTAACAGAACCTGATTTAAAAAAAAAAAAAAAGTTCTTTGTAGAGCACAGTTCTTTGGCTTTGACAAATATAGAATACAAAACAGTTCCATCACCCCCCACCGAAAATTCCCTGTGCTTCTCATTCACAGTCAACCCAGACCCCCTATCCCTTGTAACTAATGATTTGCTCCCATCCTTGAAGTTCTGCCTTGTCATATAAAGGGGATTAAAGCATAAAAAGACAAAGATTTTTTTTTTTTTTAACTTAGCAAAATGCACGTTGGGATCATCCGTGTTACTTTATGAACCAATAATTTGCTTTTTTGCTGCTGAGTAGCATGTCATTGACATACCACACTTTATTTATCCATTCATGGGCTAAGGGATTCTGAATTATTTCCATATTTTGACAATTACGAATAAAGCTGCAATAAACATAAGTTTTTTGGGGTGAACGTAAGGTTTCATTCTTTTTGGTAAAATAACCAGGAGTTGGGCTGTGAATTACACAGTAAATGTCTGTTTGCTTTATCGGAAACCATTGAACTGCTTTCCTGAGTCTCTGGGCCGCTCTGCTTTCCCACCAGCAGTATACGGGAGCTCTAGTTACTTTGCATCCTCATCAGCACTTGGTATTTTAACCTTTTTTCCCTGTAATTTTAACCATTTTGAAATTAGAATTGGTACGGTGGTATTCTGCTGTAGTTTTAATTTGCATTCTCTTAGTGGCTAATGCTGTGAAGTTCTTGTGTGGATTCTTCTTAAATTGCATTTTGAGCTTGTTGGTAAGTGGAGGGAGAATCTGAGAAGTCACTTAGAGAGCTGCGGCATGGTGGGGAGAAGCTGAGGGATCTTTTGTGCGTGTGTGAGCGGGGAAGCATGAAATATTAGATGTAAACAATGTCGGTTTACAGCCCAGATAACGAACGGTAGGTAGTTCCTCCAACCCTCACACAAAACTTAGTGTCATGAAAGAGGTGGGAACACTGGAGTCATTGGGAGGCTGCACCCTCCGCCAAGGAAACAAGTCTTGTGAGGAGTCTAGTATTAGAGGCTACCATACAAGACCTTCATCAGTTGCGGGAGCCTGGGTGAACAATCCAGGGTGACTGTCACTATTTGAGTATTTTCTTGTGATAGTGAAATTAAAAAGGTAAACTTTTTTAAGCCCTGAAAGAGAGGCATTAAATTTTAAATATTTCTCTAAGGTCGTGAATGCTTTTCGAAATACTGCATTAACTAGTATGGGAAGTGTGATCTTAACTGACCCTGCCTTGCAGCTCCCAGCCTCTCCCAGTAAGTATATGCACGCTGGATCTGATGACCATTATGCTCAGTGCCTGGAGGCAGAAATGGAAAAGCTGGGGGAATACGAGACCTCTAGGATTTGTCTCCTAGCTGAGCCCACAGGGACAGGGCCTGAGCCCTGAGAGGGAGAGGCGGTCAAAACCAACCAACCAAACACAACAAAGAAAATGTTAAGAGACTGTCTTTATTAAGGACACTTGGCATAAATTGTGCAGCTTCAGATCCTAGGAGATAACAGTGCAACAGGAGTTGCAGAGAGGCCTAAACTCTCCGTGTGAATGTAGTACAGCTTTGGAACAATGAAGAGTAAAAGGAAAGCAATGCACACCTGGGCTATTCTGCAGCCTTGAGCCAGCAGGACCTACGACTGAGCCTGGGCATGCTACTGTCTCAGAGAGAGGGTCTCTCTCACCACATGACTTGAGATGCACAATGGGGACCTGTCCACACCTGGAGCAGAGGGGTATCTCCTGTGGCTCCCAGAAACAAGTGAGGGGTCTCAGAGTTGTCTGTGACCTCCTATGGTGAGGTGGTTATGAGCTCAGTGTTGTCCTAACATGATCTCTGAAATGCACAAGCTGATGAGACCCAGTGAAAGCTGAGTTCCCCCTAAATTACTCTCCACTGAATTACCTCCTTAATAGGGAGCTTGATTAAAGATGTGTGTGTTGAAGTGAATTTTAAAAAGTCAGGCTCAGGAATTGTCAGAGGAACTGTTTGAGAGTAGATACCTTACATAGAAAATAAAGTGAAAAATGAGCAAAATCCAACTTCTTCATTCACAGACCTCTTTTCAACAGTCTTCCACTTTCCAGGGTGGATGCTTCTGTACTTGTGATTATTACAAGCAAAGCTTTTTGTTCTTTCTATAACAGCCTTGTCTTTCTCTCTAGGATATTGTAGTAAAGTTCTGTAGGTCATAGAATCTCACACAGTTTCCATGGGCCAGAAGAAAATATGGTCAAATGTCTTCACCGCAGAATGAGTCAGAAAGTAAAACTGGTATTAGTCATGTCTTGTGTAATTACAGGAAGCAGAAAAATAACTGGCAACATAAATATCAGAGGCAGGAATGTTTTGTTTTCACTACCACTCTGAGCTCCTCCCAGCGAGAGAGCTAAAACAAAAGCCCCTGATCCAAGTATTCATGCGTGGGGAAGAAAAACTCCTTCCCCGCTGCTCTCTTCATAATGTGTGTCTGTAGCCAGTGATTCCATTTAGCCTGAGCCCTTTTCAGATGGCTGCTTTCACAAGCTGGTGCTGGAGGGTGGCAAGAAGCGGCTGTAGATCTTGTCTTACCCCATCCCATTTTCCCCTTCCCAATACCCCGAGAAGAGAGGGGCATGTTCCTTATCTGGCTGGAGAAGCAGAAGGCTCTTGGGTCTGAATGGAGGGGAGGAATCAGTTGCTCGACTTTGAAAAGTTGGTTCATCCTAAGAGTACATTTCACATAGGGTATAGACATTCTCATTGGTGCCTGTGCTCTGAGGAATAACAATTTCAACCAAATAGGATGAACCAGGGCATTGATAACTTTCCTTTCTGTGACTTCGTCTCTGTTATAAAGTAACAGTTTTTCAAGGTGTAGTAACTGGGGTAGCAGGAAACCCAAAATTTCCATTATATGTAGTGATGAACATTGGAATACTGGTTATAAGTTTCCAGAAATAACGGAAGAATGATAAAAAAAAATTAATAGTAAACATCAACAAAAATAATAGAATGGTCAAATTTTCTTGATTGTTAATCAATGCCACAAATGTATTCAGTCTGTCATTAGCCATTCTCAATATCTTAAATTCAACATATCTTTTTATCCTTAAGTCTCCATCACAATGGCATTCTACTCCCCCCGCTACACACACCATCTCCAGGGGTCTGGTCTTTCTGAACTACTACTCTCTCTCCTCACTTAATAGTTTTTGGATTTAATATCATCCTTGCCTTTCTCTTTTTTATCTGTTTGTTAAAATTTTTCTCATGGATCAAGAACTGCTTCTCATGGTGAAAATGTTTTCCAAGTCAGAAGTACTTTCTCCTATGTTCACTCATTTCATTTTGTTTTTTCTTCTAGGTTATTGATCATTTCCTGCTTTATATTAGAGTTTTTCTTTGGTAGAGAATGCTTCCCAGCATCCATTCTCACATTCTTCCTCAATATTAGAACTTATTTTTTAGCAGATGGTTTCCCAAGCACCATTTCAGCTAGGAGAAGATTCATGGCTACAAGTTATCAAAGAGAAACAAGTAGAATTGGCTTGTGAAAGATTCAGAAAATGTCATGAAAGGAAGGACACGTGTCCTTTTTCTTCCCTTTCAATCTTGTTGCTGTTCAGCATATAGGTAAAATGGTTGGAACACCATGCTGGTCTAGGAGATGAAAATAATCTGTGACTCTTTTTAGAGTATAGCCAATATTTAGTATTCTACTAGGACCAGGTGTACAATATAATAATTCAGTAATTACATACATTACAAAATGTTCACCATGAGAGTAATGACCACATAGTACCACACAGTTTTTACAGTATTGACCATATTCCTTACATTGTCCCTTTCAGCCCCATGACTTATTTATTTTATAACTGGAAACTTGTACCTCTTAATTCCCTTCACCTAACTCCCCACCACTCTTTGGCAACTACTTTGTTCTTTATATTTATTAATCTATTTCTTTTTTGTTATTTTGTTTCTTAGATTTCACATATAAGCAAAATCATATGGTATTTGTCTTTTTGTCTTGTTTCACTTAGCATAATAACATCTTGGCCCATCCATGTTGTCATGAATGACAAGATTTCATTATTTTTTATAGTTGTATAATATTCCATTGTGTACTTATGCCACATTTTTATCCATTCATCTGTTGATGAACACTTAGGTTGCTTCTGTATCCTGGCTATTAAAAATGATCCTGCAATAAACATGGTGTGAATATCTCTTTTCAAATTAGTGCTTTTGTTTTCCTTGGGTAAATACTAAGAAGTAGAATTATTGCATTGTGTGGGAGCTCCTTTAGTTTTTTGAGGAACATTTATACTGTTTTCTATAGTGGCTGTGCCAATTTACATTTACACCAGTGGTGCATGGGAGTTCCTTTTTCTTCACATCCTTGCCAACACTTGTTGTTTCTTATCTTCTTTATAAGAGCCTGTGATCCTAATTATCATGGGACTCCCGTTGTTATATTGTACTACCTTTGTTTAATGAGGTTACATTTTGGTCTTCTTAGAGCTTCTGTTATTCAGGGTTTTCTGTCACTTGCATTTGAAAGTGAATTCTAACAACCAGACCTTTGTAAAAGTAGGTCTCTCCCACCAGACTGTGTGACCTGGGGCATGAGTTTTATGTCTTATATTACATCCATCTTGAGCAACTTCCCAGCAACTAGCACAGTGCATGACTTGTATAAATTGTCAAAAATGGTATGATAAAGAGTTTAATCAAAGTAGAAAATGTGTTTCCTGATATTCTCATCACAAGGAAGAAAATGAAAACAGACAATCAAAAGCTACATGAAGGCAGTGACTATTCAGAACAGAAGTCAAATGAAGAAGGTTCAAAAGAAGGGGAATCATACTAGACATAATACAGAGTTGAATTGCAGCACAGTTCTTACCACCGCAGAAACCATATTTAAGGTTATTTTGAAACACACCTAAGTGTATACAGAGTTGTAGGTGACTTTTATCAATACACATTTTTGGAGTATCTACTGTTGTCAGGTGTTACAACAGTTAGTAGAGATAGTGGTAAGTGGGTATGGATGTGTCCTCATGTACAGTCCAATCAGATTTTTATTAAAACTTCCCACAGAGGGGTGCCTGGGTGACTCAGTAAAGAATCTGACTCTTGATTTTTGGCTTCAGTCATGATCTCAGGGTCATGAGATCAAGCTCATGCGTGGAGTCTGCTTGAGATACTTTACCTCTTCCTTTGCCCCTCCTCCAAATCATGCTCTATAAATAAATAAATAAAATCTTCCCACAGAAATTCCCATATAATTTATAATATAATTTGTATGGACATTACATATAATATATTCCTGTCACTTATAATTTATAACTATAGCAAATCCAATGAAAGTGAAGTATATGTGCATTCTATGAATGTATGAGTTGAAGACTCTGAAAGAGAATTTAGGAGTAAAATCTGGTGGAGCCTGGTAATAGATTGGATATGAGGGTAAAGATGTAAGAAATGTCAAGGATGACTTTTAGCTACCAGGATTGTGTAACTAGAATGGTGGTACCAGTCACTACTAAATAAAATACTAGGAAAAGAAAAGATTTGGGCATATATTTTGGGTTTGGTTTTGAACTCTATAATTTTTAAGATGATAGTTAAAGACCTCAAATTTGAGATTGAAAAGTTTTGAGATTGGAAAAGTTTTTAAATTTTTAAAAAATTAACATAAAATGTATTTGCCCCAGGGGTACAGGTCTGTGAATCTGTCAGGCTTACACACTGCACAGCACTCATCACAGTGAGGGAAGAGTTTTGTGTAAGACTACGGAGATGCAAAGCTTGGTCTGGGGTCTTGAAACAGAAAATTTTGAGTTAGATGTTATCAGTCCAGAGAGGTAATGGACACTCTAGGGATAAATGAAATTGCTTCAGGTTAGAGCCTAGAATGAGACAAGGAGGAGGTTAGGACCTGGCATTGAAGGATTCCACTAAAAGCCAGATAAAGGGCAAATATTTTGCAGAGGAGGTCAAAAGGGAAAGAAATGGCCAGGGGAATAAGAAGAATGTGATGTCTGAGAGGCTGAAAAAATTAAGGGTCAAAAAAAGGAAGGAATAATCTCAAGTGCCTAATACAACACAGATGTCAAATCAGATGAAAACTGAAAAAAAATTATTGAAATTTATATACTAGAAGTCATTTGTGTTTTAGCAACTGCCAGTTTGGTGAAGATAAGAGTAGAGACCAAATGAAAGTAATAATTGAGCTGGAAGTGAGACAGTGGAGCAGAAATGAAAAAAATGGTGATAATTATTAAATGATTTTTTTAATGTACAAAGGGTGAAATAGTGAAGTCTTGAAGTGTTGTAGGGGCTAAGATAGTGTTTATTTTCCTCTTAACAACAACAACAACAACAAATAAACCAAGGCAAGAGTGACTTGAGCATGGTGGGAAGAAATGTATGTGCCGAAATGGAATGGGATAGATTGTATAATTTTTCCAGAATGGAAGGGATGGATAGGATCCAAAGAATAGGAGAAGGTATTAAATCTTAAATGAAAAGGGAGATCATTGTTCCATTAGATCAAATGATGCTTGGATGTATGTGGATATGTCTATTATGAATTGCATCTAGCTAGTTCTATCAGAGTCTGACATTATTGTGGCTTAAATAAGATCAATTATTCTTGTTATTGAAAAAAAAATATCTGGAGATAGGCTCACAATTGTTAGCTCATTGTTACCATTCTCCAGATCACCTGTAGAGCTAATACCTGAACCAGAATCAGGAAAGAAGGGAGGGAAGGAGGGAGCGAAAAGCATTGCTATGTAGTTTGAAATCAGGAGGCATGATGCCTCCAGCTTTATTCTTCTTTCTCACAACTGCTTTGTGATTTGGGGTATTTTATGGTTCCATATAAGTTTTAGAATTGTTTGCTCTTTCTGTGATAAAAGGCCATTCAACTGTTCATGGAGATTGTACTGAATCTTTAGATTGCTTTGGGTAATATGGACATTTTAACAATACTCTTCCAATCCATGAACACAGAATATCTTTCCATTTATTTGTGTCATCTTCAGTTTCTTTCATCAGTGTTTTAGGATTTTCAGTGTAAAGGTCTTTTAATTCCCTGGTTAAGTTTATTCCTAGGTATTTTATGATTTTTTGATGCAACTATAAATGGGAGAACTTTCTTAATTTCTCAGAGTTCATCATTAGTGTATAGAAATGAAACAGAATTTTGTACGTTGATTTTTTTTTTTTTGTATCCTGAAAGTATATTGAACTCATTTATCATTCTAACAGTTTTTTGGTAGAATCTCGAGGGTTTTCTACATATAATATGTCATCTGCAAATAGTTTTACTTCTTTCTAATTAGGATATCTTTTATTTTTTGCCTAATTGCTCTGGCAGGAACTTCTAGGACTATCTTGAATAAAAGTGGCCAGAGTGGACATACCTGTCTTGTTCTTGATATTAGAAAAAGCTTTCCGCTTTTCACCACTGAAGATATTAGCTGTGGGCTTGTCATATATGGCTTTATGTTTAGGTATGTTCCTTCTTTATACCCACTTTATTGAGTTTTCTTCATAAGTTGATGTTGGATTTTGTCAGATGCTTTTTCTGCATCTATTGAGAGAGTTAAATGATATTCTTCATTTTAATGTGGTGTATCACATTGATTATGGATGTTGAGCCATCCTTGCATCACTGGAATAAATCCCACTTGATCATCGTATATGATCTTTTTAATGTATTGTTGAATTTGGCTTGCTAATATTTTTAGGATTTTTGCATCATCAAGGACATGACCTGTAATTTTCCTGTGGAGTTCTTTTCTGGTTTTAGTATCAGGGTAACGGTGACCTCGTAAAATGAGTTGAAAGCGTTCCTTCTATTTTTGGGGTGAGTTTGAGAAGGAATGATATTAAATCTTCTTTCAGTATTTTGCTAAATACTGCTCCTGGACTTTTGTTTGTTGGGAGATTTTTGATTACTGATGCAATCTCCTTGCTCACAATTACTTGTTCAGACATTCTATTGTTTCATGATCTAGTCTTCGTAGGTTATAGTTTTCTGAGAATGTCCATTTCTTCTAGGTTTCTAAGAATCTGTCCATTTCTTCTATGTTGTCCAATTTGTTAGTACACTTATTCATAGAAGTCTTATCCCCTGTATGTCTGTTCTTATATCTCCTCTTTCATTTCTGATTGAGTCCTTTTCTTGGGGAATCAAGCTGAAGTTTTACCAATTCTATCTTCTCAAAGAACCAACTCTGTTTCCTTGATCTTTTCTATTGCCTCTTTAGTGTGTTTCATTTATTTTTTTTCTCTGATCTATATTTCCTTCTTTCTACTAACTTGGGCTTCATTTTTTCATCTTTTTAAAGTTCCTTGAGGTGTAAAGTTGTTTACTTGATATCTCCCTTGTTTCTTTTAATCTTAAATGCACTCTTTAAACCCCAACATCTTTTTCTCTCATCCATGCCCCTCCATCCCCCCACACATTCCCTCTGGTAGCCATCAGTTTTTTCTCTATAGTTAAGAGTCTGTTTCTTGGGTTTGTCTTTTTCCCTTTGCTCCTTTGTTTCATTTCTTTAATTCCACATAGGAGTGAGATCATATAGTATATGTCTTTCTCTGACTTATTTTGCTTAGCATTATACTCTATAGCTCTATCCATGCTGTTGCAAATGGTAAGATTTAATTTTTAATGGCTGAAAAATATTCTATTGTGTATATATGAACCACTTTATCCATTCATCTGTTGATGGATGCTTGGGCTGTTTCCATAGTTTGGCTATTGAAATAAAGGGGTGCATGTATCCCTTTAAATTTGTGTTCTTGGTTTTGGGGGGTAGTGCAATTATTGGATTTTACATTTAAGGAAACACCAGACAGTTTTCCAGAGTGGCTGCACCAGTTTACGTTCCCACCAACAGTGTAAGAGGGTTCCCCATTCTCTGCATCCTTGCCAACATCCTTTGTTTTCTGTGTTGTTTTTAGCCCTTCTCTCAGGTGTGAGGTGATAGCTCATTGTAGTTTTGATTCATGTTTCCCTGATGAGGATGACTGATGTTGAGCATCTTTTCATGTGTCTCTTAGTCATCTGTATGTCTTTTTTGGAGGAATGTCTATTCATGTCTTCTGCCCATTTTTAACCGTATTATTTGTTTCTGGGTATTGAGTTTGGTGAGTTCTTTATAGATTTTGGATACTAACCCTTTATAAGATAAGTCATTTGCAAATATCCTCTCCCATTCAAAACCTCTTGGTTTTGTTGTTTCCTCTGCTGTACAGAAACTTCATTTTGATGTAGTCTCAATAGTTTATTTTTGCTTTTATTTTCCTTGCCTCAGGAGACCTATCTAGAAAAATGTCGCTATGGCTAAAGCCAGAGACATTACACCTTATACACTCTAGGATTTTTATGGTTTCAGGTCTCACATTTAGGTCTCTAATTCATTTTGAGTTTGTATCTGGTGTAAGAAAGTGGTCCAGTTTCATTCTTTTTCATGTAGCTCTCCAGTTTTCCCCATACCATTTGTTAAAGAGATGGTGTTTTTCACCTTGTATATTCTTTCCTCCTTTGTCAAAGATTAATTAACCATATAACTGCAAGTTTATTTCTGTGCTTCCTATTCTGTTCTATTGATCTATGTGTCTATGTTGTGCCATACTATTTTGATTACTGCAGCTTTGTAATATAACTTGCAGTCTGGAATGTGATACCTCTAGTTTTTATTTTTCAAGATTGCTTTGGCTATTTGAGATCTTCTGTGGTTCCATACAAAGTTTAGGATTATTCTAGTTTTCTGACAAATGCTATTGGTATTTTGGTAGGTGTTACATTAAATCTATAGATCACTTTGAGTAATATAAACACTTTAAACTGTATTTGTTCTTCCAACCCATGAGCGTGGAATCTTCCCATTTCTCCGCATTGTCTTGAATTTCCTTCATCAGTGTTTATGGTTTTCAGAGTACAGGTCTTTTATCCCTTTACGTTTATTCTTAGCTATTTTACTATTTTGGGTGAAATTATGAATGGGGCCATTTTCTTCTTTCTGCTGCTGCATTATTAGTGTATGGGAATGCAACAGATTTCTGTATATTGATTTTGTATCCTGTGACTTTACTGAACTTTTACATTCAAATTTATCAGTTCTAGTAGTTATTTTTGGTGGAATCTTTAGGGTTTTCTATATATGGTATCATGTTATTTCCAAATAGTGAGTTTTACTTCTCCCTTACCAATTTGGAGCTTTTTTTTTTTTTTTTATGTTGTCTGATTGCTAGGGCTAGAACTTCCAGTAGTATGTTGAATAAAAATGGTGAGAGTGGACATCCTTGTCTTTGTCCTGACCTTATGGAGAAAAGGTCTCAGTTTGTGACTATTGAGGATGATTTTGGCAGTAGTTTTTTCATATGTGGACTATATTATGTAGAGGTATGTTCCCTTTAAACCTACTTTGTGGACTTTTTTATCATGAACGGATATTGTACTTTGTCAGATGTTTTTTCTACAGCTATTGAAATGATCATATGGTTCTTATCCTGTCTCTTTTTTTAAAGATTTTATTTATGTATTTGACACAGATCACAAGTAGGCAGAGAGGCAGGCAGAGAGAGAGAGGAGGAAGCAGGCTCCCTGCGGAGCAGAGAGCCTGATGCAAGGCTTGATCCCGGACCATGGGATCATGGCCTGAGCCGAAAGCAGAGGCTTTAACCCAATGAGCCACCCAGGCGACCCTTATCCTGTCTCTTGATGTAATGTATCACAGTGATTGTTTTTGTGAATATTAAACTACCCTGCATCCCACGTGATCGTCATATATGTATTTTTTTAATGTATTGTTGATTCAGTTTGCTAATATTTTGTTGAGAATTTTTGCATCTGTATTGATGATAGATATTGGCTAGTAGTTCTCTTTTATTTTATTGCATGTGTGCATGGTGTCTTTATCTGGTTTTGGTATCAGTGTGATACTGGCCTCATAAAATAGATTTGGAAGTTTTCTTTCACCTTGTATTTTTTTTTGGTGAAAAATAATACGTATTAACTCTTCAAGTGTTTGGTAGAATTTGCCTGTGAAGCTACTGGTCCTGGACTTTTGGGTTTTGGGAGTTTTTTTGATTACTGATTCAGTTTTGTTGCTCATAACTGGTTTGCTGAAATTTTCTATTTCTTCCTGCTTAAGTTTTGGTAGGTTGTATGTTTCTAGGAATTATCCATTTCTTCTAAGTTTTCCAATTTTTGGCATATGGGTTTTCATAATATGTTACAATTGGTTGAGTTTCTGGGGTATTTGTTATTTCTTTCATTACTGATTTTATTTTGGTCCTCTCTCTCTCTCTCTCCCTTTTGAGTCTTGCTGGGGGGGTTATCAATTTTTTTTTTTCAAAGCACCAGCTCTTAGTTTCATTAATCTGTTCTTTTTTTTAAATTTCTGTATCTTTTTATTTCTGCTCTAATATTTTCTTTTTGCTGCTTTTGGGTTTTGTTTATTCTAGTTCCTTCAGGTATAAGATTAGGTTGTCTGAGATTTTTATTTTGAGGTAGGACTGTATTGCTATAAACTTCCTCCTTTGAACTTTTTGCTGCATTGAAAGTTTTGAAAGGTTGTTTCAATTTTCATTTGTTTCCATGTAATTTTTAACTTTCATTTCTTTGTTGACCCATTCAGTGTGCCAGTGGGAGGAAGTGAGTTCAGGATTTTTTGGTTTCCGTCTTCACTGTTTTCATTCTTAAGTTCTTTGGAGCATTGGGTGTGGTACATAAACAATTGTGGATCACTGGAAAAAATTAAATTTAACTAAAAAAATATATTGGGTTGAAAATGGAGGGCAAACCTAGAAAACATTTGTTTACAACTAGAATACTATTGAAGTTTATCTTACTATTTAAAGAAATCCTCTGCAAAGAATGCTGACCTACTGCATTTTAATAAATGTTTTACTACCAATTTATGTTAATTCCACAGTAGAAGTTCTCTGAGCTTCTTTAAATTGATATTAAAAGATACAAGAATAAAAAAAAAAGTTTTTAGAGTGGGCTTGTTGTATATCTTGTTCTACCTACACTTCTCATAAACCCTGTCCTAGCCTGCAGCCTGGCTGGCAGCAACCTGAATTACCCTGTCACATGTGACCATGCTGGGTTGGCAAAGATACACTCTCAAAAGTGTCCTGTTTTACATGAGAAACTGAGTCACCCTCTGGATTAGGATGGCTCATAAAATATGATCTAAATCATATTATCCCTTTAAAACCCATAGGAAACACAACATTGCAGGTCTACCTAAGCTAGAGAAAAACAGATACAGAGAGAGCACTGGAGGGAGAATTTATGCTACCCTTAAAAGGAGAGAGCTTAGAGACAGAGCCCAATTGTTTTAGTTCCAAATTATTCTCCTTGTGGGGATCAGCTTATATTTCACTTCCTATTTATGGATATCTATATCTACATATAGATAGAAGAGCTAAATAGATTCTTCACTTGTATAAGAGTCTTAAGTGAGAAAGTACCAGTTTCAGTGTAAGTATGTTATCCTAAAATCAGTCTCTCTCTCTCTCTCTCTCTCTCTATATATATATATATATATATATATATTTGCTTTTTTTAAAGGTTTTATTTATTTTTATTCAACAGACAGATCACAAGTAGGCAGAGAGGGGGAAGCAGGCTCCCTGCTGAGCAGAGAGCCTGATGCAGGGCTCGATCCCAGGATGCTGGGATCATGACTTGAGCCGAAGGCAGAGGCTTAACCCACTGAGCCACCCAGGTGCCCCTATATATTTTTGCTTTTTAAAATACTTTCTTTAAATCTTATTGAATTTTCTTGTTGCATTGTAGTAGGTGAGATGTCCACTATTTCATATATTTAGTCAATTCTCTCAATAACCTGTATTGAACAACTATTTCCCATTTACTCTGTGATGATACCTTTATTTATGAAGTTACACTTATTAATATTTCAGAGCTTTATAGCCTTTATCACATTAATCTTCCTGTTGACTCTTTTGCCAATACCATAATACAATTAAAGACAGTGATATGTATTTATATTTGATAGTAAAATTCATTATTTTTAGAAATTTCTTATTTTCTCTAGTTTATTTAGCTATGGCAGCTTTAAGATAATTTCATCAAGTTACCAAAATATTCCCAATAAATATTTATTTTAATTACATTGAACTAATTAATTTGGAAAGACTTAAGATTCATTTATTTTAGAGAGAAGGAGTGAGCATGGGGGAGGGGCAGAGGGAGAGAGAATCTCAAGCAGATTCCACACTGAGCATTGAACCTGACCCTGGGCTCCATTTAACGACCCTGAGTTTACAACCTGAGCTGAAACAAGAGTCAGAGTCTTAACTGATTTCCAGGAGCCCTGGAAAGTCTTATTTTATAATCTGTCTGTGCAGTAATGTGGGATATTTTACCTTCTGCTCACTTAAAAAAATCTTAGGAAGAAAGTTGTTCAATATTACTAGGCTTTCTTTAGATTCTTCAAGATAGTCTAAATGATTTTATATTTTTCTATTGATGTTAAATGGATATTTTCTTATATCCTTTAGTTCTTATTAAAAAATAGTTATGGATAGTCAAGCATTCTTATACCTATATAGTCTATTATATTTAATTGTCTAAATTTTGTGATTTAT
Organism: Mellivora capensis; assembly: GCA_004024625.1. NCBI lineage: Eukaryota > Metazoa > Chordata > Mammalia > Carnivora > Mustelidae > Mellivora > Mellivora capensis. The sequence continues at coordinate 31,779 of PISX010010672.1, forward strand.
TATCATGAATTCTGATATCACACCATCAGCAAATTATGGTTATTTTATATCCTTTCCAATAGTTATGCTTTTTAAATTTGTTTCATTGGCTTTATTTCACTGATTAAATTTTAAAAGAATATTAAATAGTAATGGTGAAAAGTGGATGAGCATTCTTGTTGCTGATTTTAATAAGTCTGGTGCATTGTTTTCCAATATTTACTCCATGGAACAACAGTCCCACAATATGACCTATGAAATGAAATACAAGGAATTCATCATTGCGGAAACACATTCACTATACTGCCCCTCTTTGAAATGAGCAGCTTGGTCTCTTGAATCTCTTAAAGTCTTCTATAACATATGTTTTACAGGAAAAGGATTTTGTACTGAATAGTTCTTAAAAATTCTTTTGAGGGGGGAGAGGGGATAAAAAAGAGCTGATATTATTATCTCAGAAAGCTAGGATGACGCACAGGGCAACTCGGGAGTCGCCATTAATTTGAGCTGATAAAATTGACAGTTTCTTAAGCACACATCCAAACAGGGAATGAGATTTCATTCTCCCTTTCTTGTAGGAATCTTCAGTCTTTTTTTTTTTTTCTTTAAAAATTGATTGAGGGGGCCCCAGGTATGAACTGAGACATCCTCATTATTTGCAAGTTATTTTTTCTGATGGCTCCTCTCAGGTTTGTGGCAGAGGGCATACTGACATAGTGGTACCAGAACCTTCTGCGGCTGCCTTTTAGTAAACCCAGGTAGTCAACAGTAACTGGACTTCAATTTTTATAACTCTTTAAAATGTGGGGTGGTTCTTTTTTTCCCTTTTCCCTCAACTAAGAGTTCTAATAGCCATTTCCCAGAAATAAATGTTTACTGATTATGGTATTAAATGTTTTTGAGGAACACTAAAGTGTTTACTATTGATAAGGACAGTTTTGTGTGTGTGTAAATTATTCAATGTTCAGTCTGAGTTTATTGGAAGAAGAAAGCATAAAGATACTGCAAAAACCCTGAGAGAACCTGCAGGGTTTGTGTAATAGGGAGCTTTACAAATAATCATCAGCTGAGTGCAAGGACTAGAACAATTGATCCTTCAAAATAGATTCCAACTCTAGGATTATGTTTCTGTGTAATGATGAGTATAAACTGCATCACAATTACAACCTTTTTTTTGCTGGCAATTAATTAATGCTTCTCAGTGACAAGTACTATAATGACTATGTGACGTAAAAAAACTATATCAAAGGATGATAAAACCATAGTGACATTATTGCTCCCTTAGTGTGGCTCCAAGACAATGAGACAACTAAAAAATAACTTGATCAGTGATTGAGGATAAATGCCATTTGGTTCACTCTAAGTGATAGCTATAATTTGTCCTAATATTCCTTAGGAGTACATTTAGAAAGATACGGATTCATTTATTTATGTTCTTTTGAATGGTTTTAAGGTATCTTACAAGGATCCACAGAGTATAGCATGGTAAAAATAAGTGGAAAAAGAAACCAAAGAAAGGATAAAAGAATTTATAGAAGATGAATTCAGGATACTGTGATTTAGTGTCCTAAGGGCATGCCATAAATAACACTCTCACCTTTGCCGTAGTGCAAGTATCTTAGAGTATTCTTAATTCCACCTTCTAGACATTGTAGACCTTAGGACTTTGTCATTCATTTCACTTATCCATACACAGGGATAATTTTATTACCACCATTTTAAAAAAAATTTTCATCTAGGTTAAAAGAAGAAATTATTTTATGTTGATGTAGACGTCCATGTATACTTTCTCCAGTACTCTTCTTTATCTAGATCCAAATTTCTTATCTCTGTAATTTTCCTCTTGAACTTATTTTAACATTCTTAAAGTCTGGTTCACTGGTGATAACTTCTCTTAGTAGATTTTTCTCCCCCACTGCCCCCCAAGAAATTTTTTATTTTTCCTTCATTGTCGAAGAAAAATTTGGCTGGATATACATATAGTTTGGATTTGATTTCTTTCAAAACTATAAATATTTCTCCTGTTATCCTATTGGCATGGTGTCTATCTGCCCTAAGTCTTATCCATGTTCCTCTATGAGGAGCTTCAACATTCCCCTTTCTTATTTCAAGAATTTTTCTTGGTTTTTGGATTTCTTCATTTTGAATATGCATGCCTACGTGTGTGTGTGTGTGTGTGTGTGTGTGTGTTTTAAGAGTTTATTTTTATAGGAGCTTCTGGGTCACTGCAAACTGAGCAAAAGATATTCCCCCAAAATCCCTTGTCTGCACTTATGCATAATCTCTCCCATATCGACATCCTGCACATGGTGGTGGTTGTGTTACAACTGATAAACCTATAATGACACATTATCTCTGAGTCCATAATTTACATTTGAGGTCACACTTGGTGTTGTATACTCTCTGGGCTTAGACAAATTTGTATTGACCTGTATCTACAATTCTAGTATTACAGAGTAGTTTTCTTGCTAAAAATCCCTAAAAATCCTGGTTCTACCCATGCAACCTTCTCTTCTAATCCTTGGCAACCACTGCTTCTTTCACAATCTCCATCATTTTGTCTTATCTAGACTGTCATATGGTTGTAATCATACATTAAGTAGTCTTTAGGATTACTTCTTTCACTTAGTAATATGTATTTGTTTCCTCCATGACTTTTCATGGCTTGAAGGCTCATTTCCTTCAATCATTGAATAATATTCTGTCATCTGGATATACCACACTTCATTTATCTATTCACCTACTGAAGAACATCATAGTTGCTACCAAGTTTTGGCAATTGTGAATAGAGTGGCTATAAATATCTGTAAGCAGGATTTTGGGAGAACATCTATTTTCACCTGCTTTGGGTGAATACAGTGAACGTGAATGCTGCATCTCCTGGTAAGAGTATGTTTACTTTTGTTAGAAATATAGTCTTCCCAAGTGATGATATCATTTTGCATTCTCACCAGCCATGAATGAGATTTCCACTTACTTCATATCCTCACTAGCATTTGGTCGTGGCAGTGTTTCACATTTCAGCTATTCTAATATATGTGTAGTGGTATTGGCTTATTGTTTTAATTTGCCCTTTCCTGATGACATGATACAGAGCATCTTTTCATGTGCTTATTTTCTATCTGCATATTTTCTTTGGAGTGTCTCTTAGGGTCTTTGGTCTGTTTTTTTTTAAACCAAGTTTTCTGTTTTCTTATGTTGAGTTTTAAAAGTTCTTGTATATTTTGGATGAGTTCTTTAAGATGTCATTTGCAAATATTTTCTTCCAGTTTTTTAAAATATTTTATTTACTTATTTGACAGAGAGATTACAAGTAGGCAGAGAGGCAGGCAGAGAGAGAGGTGGAAGCAGGCTCCCTGCTGAGCAGAGAGCCCGATGATGCGGGGCTCGATCGCAAGACCCCGGGATCATGACCCGAGCCAAAGACAGAGGCTTTAACCCACTGAGCCACCCAGGCGCCCTTTTCTTCCAGTTTTTAAGTTGGCTTTTCAGTCTCTTGATAGTGTCTTTCACAGAACTAAAGTTCTTAATTTTTAATAAAGTCTAGTTTATAAATTATTCCTTTCATGTATTGTCTTCAGTTTTGTATCTGAAATGTCATCGTCTTGCCCAAAGTCTAGATTTTCTCCTATGTTTCCTTCTAGGAGTTATATAGCTTTGCATTTTACATTTAAGTCTGTGGTCCATTTTTTTTGTTGTTGTTGTTGGATTTTTAAATTTGAGTAGACTCCATGCCCAATGTGGAGCTTGAACTTACTACCCTGAGATCAAGAGTCATATACTCTACCAACTGAGCCACACAGGTGCCCTGTCTGTGATCCATTTTAAATTAATATTTGTGAAAAATTAGATCTATGTCTAGGTTCATGTTTTAAAAAATATGTGGATTCCAGTTTTTCCAGGACAGCTTGTTGAAAAGACTCATTGCATTCCTTTTACTTCTTTGTCAAAGATTGTTGGCTATATTTATGGGAGTCTGTTTCTGGACTCTATTCTACTGATTTATCTGTTTACTCTTTTCTCAATTAAACACCCTTCAATACTGCAGGCTTGAAATAAGTCTTAGAGTCAGATAGTGGTGCTCCTTTTTAGGAAAAACAATTTTTAAGATTTTTTATTTATTTGAGAGAGAGCACAGGTGTGCACACAGAGGGAGAAGCTGAATAGGGAGCCCAACCTGAGACTTAGTCCCAGGACCAGGACCCAGGGATCATGACCTAAGTCAAAGGCAGACACTTAACTGATTGAGCCATCCAGGTGCCCCAAGATAGCGTTATTCTTCCAACATTGTTCTTCAATATTGTATTGGCTATTCTGGGTCTTTTGTCTTCCCATAGTAACTTTAGAATCAATTTCTTGTAATCTATACAATAACTTGCTGGGATTTTGATTGAGATCAATCTATAGATCAAGCTAGGAAGAACTTAGGTTTCCTCATGTAGAACTTGAACCTATTTTGTTAGACTTATGCCTCTGTATTTGAGTTTTGGAGGTACCAGCATAAATGTTATTGCTTTGATTTTCAGATTCTACTTGTTCATTGCTAGTATAAGGCAAACAATTGACTTTTGTGTATTAACTTCATGTTCTGAAACATTGCCATAATCATTTACTAGTTCCAGGAATATTTTGGTCGATTCTTCTAGATTTTCTATATACATGGTAATGTCATCTGCAAACAAAGACAATTTTATGTCTTCCTCCCAACTTGTATATAATTTGTTTTCTTTCCTCACTATATCACATTAGCAAAGATTTCCAATATGATATTGAAAAGGAGTGGTGAGAGAGGACATCCTCACCTTGTTCCTCATCTTGTGGGAAAATTACAGGTTTCTCACCATTAAGTGTGCTCTTAGCCATCCAGGTACCCCTACTGCCATCTTAAAGGGGTTGTAGAGAATTGGTATAATTTATTCCTTAAATGTTTGTTAGAATTTGCCAGTGAACTCCCATAGACCTGTGCTTTCTGTTATAAAAGGTTATTGATTATGAATTGAATTTTTTAAAAGATTTTATTTATTTGACAGAGATCACAAGTAGACAAAGAGGCAGGCAGAGAGAGAGAGGAGGGGAAGCAGGCTCCCTGCTGAGCAGAGAGCCTGATGTGAGGCTTGATCCCAGGACCCTAGGATCATGACCTGAGCTGAAGGCAGAGGCTTTAACCCACTGAGCCACCCAGGCGCCCCATGAATTGAATTTCTTTAATAGATAAAGACCTTTTCTGATCATCCGTATCTTCTTGTGTGAGTCGTGGGGGCAGATTTTATCTTTCAAGGAATTGATCCAATTCATCAAGGTTATCAAAATTTGTGGGTATAAAATGAACGCTATCCTTTTGTTATCTTTGGGATATGTAGTAATATTTCTTCATTTGGGATATTAATAATTTGTATCTTTTTTCTTAATTACCTTGTCTAGAGGCTTATCAATTTTACTGATCTTTCAAAGAAACACCTTTTGTTTTGTTTATTTCTATTGATTTATTATTTCAATCTCATTTATTCTCTAATTTTTGTTTCTATCAACTTTAGATTTAAATTTGTCCTTTATCTAGTTTCCTAAAATGGAATCCTATATTGTAAATTTTAGAACTTCTTTTTGAATAAATATATTTAATGCTATAAATTTCACTCTAAAGGCTGCTTTCACTGCATCCCACACATTTTGATAACTTTGTTTTCATTTAGTTCAAAGTATTTAATTTGTTGATTTATTTGACTCATACATTATTTAGAACTCTGCTTAATCTCCGTTTGGGGATTTTTTTATAACTATCTTTTTTACTGATTGTTTTGTGGTCTGAGAACATACATTGTATAACTTCAGTATTTAAAAATTTGTTAAGGAATGTCTAATGGTACACAATGTGTTCTATCTGGGTGAATGCTTCCTATGAACTTGGAAGAATGTATATTCTGCTACTGTTAGGTGAAATAGTCTACACATGTCAATTATGTCAATCCAATTGATTGATGGTGCTAGAGTTCAACTATGTCCTTACTGATTTTCTGCCTACTGACTATCCATTTGTGATCGAGTAGTGAAGTCTGACTATAATAGTGGATGTTTTGTTTTTTATCAGCTTGATAAAACTGCAATTTATGTTTTCCTGTATTGAGCTTCTTGTTCCTGAGCTACCTGTATCTGTGGTTTTGTTTCTGTCATTAATTCTAGAGAGTTTGAAGCCATTATTAGTACAGGTATTTTTTCAGCTTCATTCTTTTTCTTCTGACACTTGTTATGCATATGTTACATCTTTTTAAATTGTCCCATGTTTTAGATTTCTTTATATTTTAATATTCTTTTTTGCATTTCAGTTTGAGAAGGTTCTATTTTCCTGTCTTAGAACTCCGTTTTTTCCTCCTCTGCATCCACTCTATTGATGGGTGTAGCAAAACTGTTTCATTTGTGTTTTGATTTATAGCATTAATTGTTATGCTTCCTAGGAGTTACCATTTCTGTTTACATTATCTATTCTTTTGTTCTGTATCCACAGGAGCCCTTAACATATTGATCATAGTCATTTTAAATTCTGCATCTCATACTTTAATATTCATGCCATATCAGTCTGCTTCTCATGCTTGCTTTGCTTCAAATTGTGATTTTTCTTGCTGTTTTGCATACCTTGTTGAAGGCCAGACATATTTTATTGGGTAATGGGAACTGAAATAGGCTCTTAATATGAGGGTTTATGTTTATGTGCTGTAGGTGTGAGGCTGTGTTTTATTTGGCTATAGCAATGGGTATTGGGGGCTTCAGATTCTTCTAGCACCTTTGTATCTATTTCCTTTTGATTTTGGCTTTCTTAAATTCTCCTTCTCAGAGTATGCATCCTGCTGTTTGTTTAGCTATAACCCACTGTAGACTGAAACCTTGTTGGTATAGTCGTAGGGTGTGGGAGTGGGAGCTTTCTATAGTGTTATGTTTAAATCTCAGTCTTAAGGTGTGCCTTTGTGTACTGGTTGATCTTTACAATGTTCACAAGGTTTCTACAGTAGCGTCAGCACCCCCACCCCCAAGTTGAGGCCAGAAAGATTGGGGATAGGGAGAGAATGGAAGGAATGTCCCATAGTTTAAGGCTTCAATAAAGTCTTTCCTCATGAAAAGAAGACTACTACTATGGCAAATGCTCCTTATTTCACAATAATTTCTCTTCTTCCTAAGTCACAAGGGGATTGCACTTAGATCTTCACTGAGACAGCCAAATGGAGCTCCTGCAGATAAAGTCCCTGATTGTTGGCCCTCTCATGAGACTGCGACCCCCAGGAGTTCCTCACTGTCATGCTAGTCTCCACTCAGCCTCCAGAAACTTGTCAATTACCATTGAAGTATTCCTACCAATTTATGCTAATGACTGCTGTTTAGATATGTAGATTTTTCGCTAATGCCCTCTATTTGTGTCTCTTTTCCACATTACTATGTAGCAGTTGGCCCCGAGTCTTCAGTTCTCAATGTCCAAGAAAACTGGTCTTCGGTCCAGTGTTTCTTGTTATTGGAATGGGAAACAAACCTTTAAGCTCTTCATACAGCAGAGCTAAAACTGGAGATTTCTTGTCCTTGATTTTTATTGCATAAGATAAACTCATAGAAGTTCAACAAGCAAAATAAAGCATTGTAGCTATAAGGTCATGTGGAAATGCATCATTTATGTTGGAATTGGTTAGACTTGGTTGGAGGACACATTATTTGAGGATGAGGGAAGAGATACAGCTAGGAAAAAGGAAGTTCAAGGCAAGATAATAAATTGGCTTTGAATGACAACAGTAAATATGTGACTAATTTTAAGTTGTAGACATTTAGACATCTTTAGCATGGAAATGATATAATCAAACTCATATTCTGGAAAAATCTGAGTGCTCAGTGGGGGACAGATTGGAGGGGTCAAGTGTGTGCATATGGGCTTAGGACTAGATGCAAAGGCACTAGTTGGACTACATGCTTGTTAAAACTACAGTCTTAACTTCATTCTCAGTTCCAAAGGCCCAAAGGTACCTGCATTTCTTTTTTTGTTAAAGACAATTGACTGCAAAACCATTTTCTTTAGACTTTTTTTTTTTTTTTTCCAATTTACCTCTTGTGTTCTGGAACAGTGAGCTCATCAGAAAGCATTCATAACCAACAATCTTACTTCCTATGTAGACTTTACTGAAGAGTCCCTCCTTCAGGCAGTTACAGTTCTGTGTACTATTTTATTTAATATTTTGTAGCATAAAAATGAAATTTATAAAATTGTATTGCTTCCTAGGGGCAGGTGTATCCTGTTGAGCAGCTAGCCTTTGTTCACTGAGTAGTATGTGATCTAGAGTGTGAGAAGTAGTGTCCATGGCTAAAAGCAGAGTAGTTTCAGCTGTCTGCAACTGACAGTCCTGCTCTGTGTCTGACTCTACCATCTAGGTGGTTTTTGTCAACTTTTCTCACTTCTGTGCATTTCCTCAAGTACAAAGATGCAAATGATGATAGTTAAACCTAACCCACAGGGTCTTTGCAAGGATTAAATTAGTCTATCGTGAGTCCTCTCATGCTGGTGATGATATGCAGAATTGAGGGAATTGAAAAGAGTTGGGTTGGTTGAGTTGTAGGGGGAATCTGGGAGGGAAAAGAGAAAAGTTAATGAAGCTGAGCAGAAAGATACATTGTACTATAAAGAGTGAGTTATACAAAACAGACCCATCTGGTTAGAATGTTAAATATATTTCTAAGAATTCTGTGTTGTAACCTTTCCCTATGCCCATCTGCCATACAAGATCAGTAAATGCACTTTATGAATAACATGTTTGGTGCCACAGGATTCCTTCTGTGTTGCGAGAACAGATAGAGATCTGTTTCAGTGTAGTGTGGGGCACATATACCATTTGTGAGGACAGCTGACTTCAAATTGCAAGTATGTGTCTTTTAACAATTGGTAGAGGAAGGTAGTACCTGTATCTTATTTATTACTATAAACAACTCTCCAGCTTTCACTGTCTAAGAATAATAACCAAGACAGGAAGGATGTTAGTACTTGTCTTTGAACTCCCCCACGTGAAACCACTGGAATCTCAACACTTTCTTTTTATACTCCTCTCACAAAATTCCTTAACCATTACCTGTGAGCATTCCCGAGTGATTCCTTTAGCCAGCTCAGCTGGCTGATAGTCAACAGTGATAATGCATATTTCTTGTTTTCTTTGACTAGTAACCCTGTTGACATCACCACTCCCAGTATTCCTGATGGGACAGCTGTGTTCCATCAGTTTCCTCTGTGCTTCAACTCTTTCAAATTTATTTTCAGAGACGTTTTGGGATACTTCCTTAACAGTGATCCCAGAACAATAAAATTAATGCTTCTTGTTATGCAACCCAAACATTCCATCCTCAACAATTGGGTACCCAGAATAGAACCCTGGAGGAATAATCCTCACTCATCTGGAGTGGTTCTCTCTGGGTGATAAAGACAGCCTTTGTTTCCCACTTGTGTTTGAGAACTTAAGTTCCAGAGGACAGCTATCCATTTGAAAAAGTGTTATACATATGTCTCCCAGGAGGGCTCTAAGAGTTTCATGCAAGCCAGATCAATCTGTTCTGAGGAACTTGAACTCCATACTGGGTTCCCTCATATACTCTTCACTGGAATTGGACTCTGCTGGAAGCTTGATTTCAATTTATTCCAAGCCCAGGGCCAATGGACTATAACCGTTCTCTGTTCTATTCCTTATCCATGTGTCAATAAGCATGAAAATTCATCAGCACACTTAACGTTTTAAGAATTACTTATTTACATGAATTTATTAAACCATTAACAGCCATGTGTGCCATCAAAGAAGCCTCATATGAAGGCAAGATATTTTAAATTCTGGATTTTCCTGCCTATGGAAGATAATCATATTCTAAGATATGCCTTCTGAAATTTATATGACCTAATTTGAGAGTATTTTACAAAGCAGAAATTTAAGTAATCTGGTCTGAAATAATTGGTCAAAGAAGCCAGATTCAATTTAATCTACTTTACTAATAATTTGAATCTTTATTTCCTTAAAATATTTAAAGTCAGCTTAGATTAATACAAGTGATACAAAACAATTATAAGTAAATTGGAGAAGGAGATAGACAAAGCAGGTGTCTGGGATGAGTTAGTAACAACGAAAGTGTGGAGCATTCAGCTCTGAGGCTCCTGTCCACAGGGTCCCCTGCAGAAAAGATATGAATTGCTGCTGACATCTTTTGAATGCTTACTCTGCATCAAGCCCAATCCCAAGAGCCTTTTTATGTGTGAATTTCTTTTACTTACATAACTACCCTGAGGTATGTTGTGTTGATACCACATTTTATAGATTAGTAAATTGAGGCAAAGGAAGGTGAATAACTTGCCCAAGGTAACGTGGCTAGTACATGACACTTGGAATCTGAACTAGGCAATCTGACTTCAGAGTTTATGCTCTTAACCACAATGAGTCTTCTTACTCTTCAGCAAGGGAACACCAAGAGATAAGTTTTTCTTGCCCTGAGTTTCAGAAAAATGTAGTTAGTTTAGCCTTGGACTGGGTAACAAAATAGAAAAATGAAAATCAATAACTTGGTCCCAGTTTTACAAAAGAAACAACATTCTCCACATGGCAACTTCTTGTGTCACTACCTTCAAAATTATGGGAATACCACTAACCTATAACTTAAAGGTGTATACACTTTGCTTTATAAAGCCATAACTTAGCACAGGTGAGCCAATGCTTAAAAATACATATTGTAGATTATGGAGTAAATTCCTATACCTAGAGAGGTCAGAATGCTGGTTTGTAGGGAAGCGGTATCTGGATGAGCACTGAGTAATGTTTAGGGATGGTTTGCTTTATCTCCACATAGACATGGGGTTTGGTAGGGTGAGCTATGGAACTGGGAAAGGACCAATTTGGCCAGGCAAAAAAGAAAGGTTAAATATTCTTGTCTATAAAAGAAAACATCTTACAAGATATGCATTTTTTTAATTTAAAAAAGTTTTTTAAAAAAGTTTTATTTGTCAGAGAGACCGCACAAGCAAGGGGAGTGGCAGGGAGAGGGGAAGCAGTTTCCCCTATGAGCAAGGAGACTTGATCCCAGGACTCTGGGATCATGACTTGAGCCAAAGGCAGCCACTTAACCGACTGAGCCACCCAGGTATCCCAAGATATGCATTTTTTAAATCAAGGATTATATTTATATACTACCATATTATATGTGAAATGTACTAGATTACTAAAGAGAAACTGAAATGTGTTAATACTAAGTAAATATGAATATGTGCTGCCTTTTAATACTCAGTTTGATTTTTAGACGTTTAACTTCATCCTTACAACTACATTCCTTGAGGTAATGTTATATGGTGAGTTTGTGTAGAGCTAATCAAACTGCTCCCACTTTAAATAATTCTACAGAAATAAAAGATTATTTTGTTTTCAAATCATGTCATATATTTTTTTTCTATATTTCACTGGTGGATATCTATTCCTTTTGCTTCACTGCTTATTTTGGAAATAGAAAGGAATAGAAGGGTAAAAAGCAGTTGAACATGTAGTTTATTTAAGCAAAAGGAAAAAATCTTGTTTCCAGATAGAAAAGCTTCAAGTGCCTTTGGGCTGGTTACTGTTTGTTGTTAGTCTCTCTCCCAGTAGGGGGCAGGTTGTAGCAATCTGTAAACTAACTTCTTAAGGGTTAAATGAGGAGCAATCTCACCTTCATTTGGAATTACTGTTTAATTAAAAAGCTGTTATTTTTTCCTCTGATATATATGTTCTGATTAAGTCCCTCAAAGTGAGATTATGATCATTTGCAAAATACTGTAGTGTAACAAATTAACACGTAGCCCAGTTCTCTTCCAGGATACCTATAATCTTGCACAGATTTCAAGGAAGGATTTTTCCATTGTAGATAAATAAGCAAATGGAAATTTACTATATACTTCAAGCTGCACTCGGATGTTGTATTTTAGGACAGGAAGACATTATAGATGATTATTATAAGTAAGGGGGAGCCCATAGAAAGGGTTTTGCAGCAGTCCTTGAGCCTGACCTTCTTCCGGACCATAGGATGCAGAAGTGAATGGTACAAAAGCTCTGAGCAAGCAGCTTTCCTTCCCCTGAAAGGACACAGAAAATCCACACAGAAATTGCTGATGAAATAAAATGTTTGTAGGCACTCGTGACCGTTAGAAAATGAAATAGGTTGGAGAGTGGTTAGGTGCTCAGGGAGGCCTCTCTAGACTAGGAGGCCATCCCCAAATTCTATATGGGCTGCTTTCTAACAGCTCATTTTTAGATGCATGCTTTGTTACTGAGAACTGCTTTTCCCACTGAAACTATAACATGGTGATTATTTTCCTAAAATAGCTCATAAAAGACTTAGGAAACAAAAACAAAACATTGTTTGAATTCTGGTTGTGATACAAGTAGTCTGTTCTAGACGTATCAGTAGACCTAAGATTCTTTCCTCACCTGTAAGATCATGATCATAATAGAACTAGCAAGGCTACTGGGAGCATTAAAGATAAATGATGAAAGGGGCCTACTAGAGAGTTTGGCATATACAGTAGATCGTTCTGGCCCATAATATAATCTTCTAGACCAGTAGTTGACCAGCATTTCTATAAATAGATAGTAAATATTGGTGACTTTGTGGGGCATCCAGTCTCTGCTGCATTTGCTTGACTACTATCGTGTGAAAACAGCCATAGACCCAATGTAAGTGAATGAACATGACTGTGTTCCAGTGAAACTTGATTTTAAAAACAGTGAGCAGGCTGGATTTGGCCAGCTGGCCATAATTTATCACCTCTGCCCTAGAACAAATATACATATCACTATATTGATAAAAGTACAGTAATTGGGATATATTATAACTGCCCAGTCACCAAATGTAGCACTAATTCATTCATTCATTCTAGAGACATGTGCAAGTGGGGGGAGGGGTAGAGGGAGACAGAATCTCAAGCAGACTCCCCTGCTGACCGGGGAACCCCACACAGGGCTCGATCTCACAACCTGGAAATCATGACTGGAGTTGAAATCGCCAATTGGACGCTTAACTGACTGAGCCACCCAGGTGCCCCCATGCAGCACTTTTTCTGTGATAAAAAGCACTCAGTTGTGTCTCTGTGCCAGAAACTTGCCTCTAGCCTGTTGGAGAGAGAGGGACTCTCCTACTCCCCCACTCCCACAGGCTTTTCTTGTTAGAAGTCAGAAGTAGTGCATGGCATGGTTCAAGGCTGTCCTTCTGTCAGAGCAGAGCAGCTCAGGGATAGAGTGGAATTTGGGGGATGAGAGAGAGATTTATTTGTGAGGAAAATAGTCATGGGGTTCAAAGCTTCTCAACTTCTTAACACTATAACCCTGGGCTCTCAGGGTGTCACTTAATTTTCCTTCAAACGTGCCCCCCTACAAGCCCCCCTCCCCCCCTCCCGTTGTCCTGGTCTGGCTAGTTTTGAAATGATAAAGCTGCCTCAGAATCGCCGAACTACACTGTCCGCCCACCGCCCCTGCAGGGCTGCATTCTATTCTGATTCAGATGCCGCTGTGGTGGTCTCAGGAGCCCAGACTTGTAACACATATAAATTGCTAAAAATAAACGGAGGCGTAGCAAACATTTTTAGTTTATTTGAACAAGACTCGATTTGATAGGGCAGCACCAAGCCAGAAGCAGTTAGGTTCGTTCCCCCGACAGGAGTGCGGGGAAAGACTTCCGTGGAGAAAATAGAAGCAAAGCAATTATTTGAGGATGGCTTCAAGCCTAGTTAGCTGCTGGTGACTGGTTGTCCTTAGAGTTCTGATTCTCTAACCATGAGGCATTACAGGCTGAGATGTGGGGTTGCTTATGTAGGCCGCTGCAGCATCGGAGCCCCTGGGTCTGACGCGTGCCCTCCTCCCCCACCCCAGAATGAAGCGAACAGACCTTACCTCAAACAGTTGTTCGACACTGGAGAGCGAGGGACTGGCATAAAGCTTGGGCTCTTTCTGTGACAGAGAAAGGGATCTTTCTTTCCTCCTCTTTCTCTTCTGGCCAGGCCATTCTGATACCACAGAAAGACCTCTTATCGCCTTACCTAGTAAGTTTGGCGCACGGGGAAGGGCATGGGGAACTGAGGGTCAGGAGAAGGAGCTGCAAAGGAAGGGAAGTGGAAGTATGGGAGGGCTGAAGGAGGGGAGGAGTCACAGGGGGAGGGAGTGTGCAGTTTGCCCTTCATTTGCCCTGGGGCTTGGCTCCACCCACAGACACCAGTCCTTGGGTTGGCCCCGGCCACAGACACCTGCCAGCTGTTAGATGCCACCTATTCTTTGTGACTGGAGAACAAGCAGGTGTCCTATACCAATCATGAGAGAAAGCCTAAGCATTTTCACAACTGAACATAAATCCCTTGTGTAATTCCCTCTGTCCCCACCCCACAAAAAGATAAAAGATTAGTCAAAACTAATTTGACTCTGTTCTGAGAAATACTTCTCTAGTGTAAAGAATTGTCTGGAATCAGATGGGGAATGGCATAAAGATGGTGTTCATGGCAAAAAAAAAAAAAAAAAAAAAAAGGTATAGTTGGGGGAATTAAAAATTAAAGAATTAAAGGGACTAGGAATTTGACATGTGTTTGTATTTACAGAGCGCTCATTTAATTTTCTGATCATAGGGTTTTATGCAAATCTTAGGATTTTTCATTAATGGGAACTAAATTAAGAGAGGTGAGGTAGCGCGGTAGTTAAGATTCTGCCACTTTCTAGCCGAACGGCGTCAGAAAAGCTAATTCTTCCTATCTATGCTTTAAGTTTCTCATCTGTAAAATGAGGCTAATGCTACCCTCCGTTATGTGACAAAAGGGGTAAGAAGTCACACCTGCTAGAACGAAGCTGACACATAGTACCGTTCAAGGCACACTGGCTATTACGGACTAGGGCACCTGCTCTTGGTTTGATACCACAGACCATGTAGCCAATCCTGCACCAATTCTACTTTCTCATTTAAAAAAAAGTGAACAAGAGCTAAAGTTTTATTGTTGGGCAGGGAGCTTCTTCTAGAAATACGGACTATGTGGCGCTGGCATTTCGACAGAATGGCCAAAATCATGGGCTCTGGAGCGGGACAGTAGTGGCTCAAACCACGTTGTCAACACTTACCAGTGTATTGCAATGGCCATGTTGTTGAGCTGCTGGTGACTCCTTTTGCCCAGGGACAAAATGGGGGTAATACATGCTTGACTGAGTTCACAGTGCACTTGAAAACTAATGCATGGCAAACCCTTAGCTCCTGCCTTGTAGTAGGAGCTCAAAGTATTAGTGACATTGTTTTAACAACGCTAAGGGTGGAGGTGACTGACAGAGGAAGGGGTGGGGCCCAGCAAGAAGAAGAGGGAGAGGACTCTTCCTAACAAATGTGGTGCCTCTTCTAGGTTTAAAAAAAAAAAAAAAAAAAAAAAAGTGGGTTTGGGGTCTGTCTGGATTATAGCGTTAAAGAATTAGAAAAGCAAACCTCACAGGATTTAAATACGAATTGAAACTCTGTATGATGCTCTTTTTCTTCAAGCGTTCCATTGCTAAATAACTTTCTAAAATAGAGTGAGCACACAGATTGAAAATTAGGTCTGGCTCAAATATGCCTTGTTTTTCTGACTCCTGTTGCTTTTTAATCCACGTGGAGACCCAGCAGAGCCCTGGTACAGGCTACCTCTGGAATGCTCGGGTCTATTACTCTCTGCCTAGGAATGTCAGGGGGTGCTGAGAAGCACATTTCCTGTCAAACATGGGGACAAGCTCTTAGGTTTTAGTTTTCATTTGGTTACACTGGTCTGGCAATTGTTTTGCTCTTCTTACAATTAACACTGCCAAGGGTTTCAAATGGAAATGCCAGAAGGCATAGCGCTCTAGATTCTAAGTTTTATTTAGTTGTACCTGCAAACCTGCTCTATCTTCCTATTGACTGCCATGTTGATATTGTAAGAGAGCTTATTCTCATTTTACATGTGGACAAACGGATCCAGCCCAGTGGCTGTCACACAGGGCCTGATGCTAAAATCCTCATGCTGGCTTCCAGACTCTTTATACACATATATTTCTTTTCCATCTAAATCTCCCCCTTCTGACGCCAGAAGAGCGTGGGGTTCTGTAGTTCATATATTCTGCTTGAATGACTCTAATGAATTTTCATTGAGAAAAAGACAAAACTATAGGCAAAGGAGAGAAAATCAAAAGATATTCCTGTCTGAATGTCTCCGAGGTTATGGACGTGTCAAAGGATGGATATCGTAAATGAGCAGGAAAACCTAGATAATGTATGTTTGTAACACATGAGAGCAACAACTCTTTTAAAATGCAATGTGAAGTCCTGGGGTAGGGGCCAAGGAAAGCACAGGATGAATCAGAAGCCCTGGCTTCTCTTTTTGGCTGTAATAATGAGAAGTCTCACAACGCTCTGTGCTTCAATTTCAGAAATTGATTTTAAAATCTTCTGTCTTCCCTATAATATGGATCAAATAAATCAATGTATATGAGGGTACTTTCTAAAAGCTCCCAAAACTGTCCATTAAAGTTACATTTTTAAACATTAAGTGCCAGTACTTGGGTAATAAGAATATTGCACAGTTTATTCTATTCTGCTTAATATTCAGTGAGGTACTGAGGGGACTTAGATAAGGTAGCACAGAGGGAGAGAAAAGAGGGGTGGCGTTGGTTTGCCAAGCTGAGCTGGGTTCACTTTTCTGAGCATCCGTGACTGTCTCTATATTTGGGACTCGGACTCCTTTCAAATGTCAGCTGAGCTGGACTTTTCGATCACCATACCAGCAGCAATGGTGAGATGAACGAGGAGACTATGCTGCTGGCCTGAAGCAGCACTGGCCACTGAGCAAGGTGCCCAAGGTATATGCGGGCAGATCCACAATTCACAAAGGTCTTTTCCATTCCCGGCTCTTCCTCCTTATACTCCAGGCTTTAGCCTCACGCAATCTAGACATGAGGTTGCTGTGGCTAAGCCTTCTGCAGTCACTCACCCAGGTCCCAAGAGCAGGGGACAGTGGGCTCCTGGGAGTCTGAGCACTGAGAACTAGCAAAAGCAAACCCATCCTTGTCTGCCCATAAGTGTAGAACAAGAGTGAAGATTCCCAGACCACAAGCGGCTTTGCAAAGGACCTACCGTTAAGTCCTGGGTGGGTGGGAGAGTTCTGAGAGAGAGAGAAATCCTTTGCAAATATGATATCGAAGGCACTACTCAAAGAGTATTAGTTCCTATTTAATTGAAAGATCTTAGGTAGAAAACCGAATTTGATCTTTGGCATTGACAGTAGCTACAGCCAAGCTACGTAATAATGGAGAAAGAGAGTAATTGATTTAGGAGTGGAACAAGCATGGCGTCCCATTCCTGCTGGTCTGAAGTCCAGCACTACTCCACTCTCGGCATGGGAAGTGTAGAACCCACGTGATACATGAACTGTCACATTGTTACCCCTTCCAAAGGAAACACAACTCATGAGTAATTTTCATTTCACCAGTAAAACAAATCAAAACTCTACCATGTATGTTACAAGGATGCAATATCAGTGCCAAATCAACCCTTCTCCAATGCCAAGCTCCCTAGAGCAACTTTGAGGCTCTCTTATCCAAACTCCAGAGACACTACATGGTTCTCCTTGGTCTGGTGTGGTGTAGAAGTCACCCCTCCTGTTTCTTAATGGAGCGACAATGTGAGCAGTAATAGACATTTCTGTACTTCGGTGCTATTGAGGAAAGATTCCTTACAATGAAAGGTTTGTCATAGGTGCCATTGTTATATCATTGTTATAATTGTCAAATGAAGTAGAAAATTGTTTCCCTGGTCTCATAATTTGTTGTAAGCAAAGCATTTTTTTTTTGGTAGAAAAAATTATATATTGGGAGATATTTTATTTCAAATGCATTTTTAACTTTTATGAACTCTTTTTTCCTGTCTGCCTGCCTGTCTTCCCCTCATTGATATTGGCTGGATATCTAGGTGCCATGCTGTTTCTTTACATTTTATTTGTGGGATATGCTCATTGTTTCACTGTCTGTCCTAGGAGGTGTCACCATTGAAATGTAAGCCTCAGTCTGTCATCATTTTCTTCTCCAATATCCTTGATTTATAACTCTACTTAGATAGGGCTTTATGCAATCAAGATTTGAGAATGGAGAATTAGTCTAACGATTTCTAAATTCCCCAAGTTCAGGATGGGTCTTTAAAACTTCACTTTTGACAGAGGCAGTGAGAGCCTTTCATTCGTTTCTCCTGATGCCTTATCCTTTCCCTGACAGCTTTGCTTGTTTCCATCTCAGAAAAAATCCTGCAAGAAAAAATGGAGCTCATGAGTTTTGGCCATCGTGTTGTGAGTTAGGGGTGAGGAGGAGGTAAAGGAAAAAAAGAAGACAGGACAGGAGGAGGTAAAGGAAAAAAGAAGACAGGACAGGAAGATAGGGTGTTGATTGATATCTTGTTTTTATAGAAAACTTGCCCAGGTTATCAGCATTTCCCGGCTGTTGCTCTTCAGCCTTTCTCTGTCCACTGGAGGACACACAAGATGGCGAGTTCTACCAATGCTTCTACTTTGGGAGACTAAGGACAGGGAGGGATTTGCATTCTTGAAGGGTTGTGTACATACTTTGCCTGAATGATCCACCCACCCCTCGTTCTCACTTTTTCCAGATTAGGGAGTTCATAGTGGAGTTTTTTTCAAAATTCCTATTTATCTGTTTCTCCTTGGATCTGTCTCCTGAGGAAGAAGCCACATTAATTTGTGGCATTTGCTGCATTTTCCTGGTTCCCACTTTTCTGGTTATAGGAAAAAACCAGCCCTTCATTGTTAGCATGCTTGTAGCATGTTGTTGTTGTTGTTGTTTTTTTTGTTTTTTTTTGCTTTTGGTTTTTTTTTTTTTTAACTATTTTTTTAACTAGTGTTTTACTTAATTCTCTTGGGAAGGGAGGTCCCATGATCCAGCATTAGTCCATCTCCTTCCCCAGAATTTCAGTCCAACTATCATAAGCAGAACCAGCAGTCCTTACCACTCCTCTAATATACCAGTGCCTCTTCAGCCTCTGCAGGACACAGCCCAGAGCTTTGGCATGGCAGGCTAGGCTCTGCAGGATAGGGCTCCTTTATTCTTCCCTAAGAATCTGTCTCCATTCTTAAACCCTACCATCCAGAAACACCAAGCTGCTTGGGTTACTGTGCATAACATGTAACTCCCAATCTCCTCTCTCCTCTTCTGGTGTTGTCCCCTTTAATTGAAATGCCCATCTCTGACACCTCTTTCTACTTTCGTCCCCAAACACACCCAACAATTTTGCCAGGTATTGCCGTGAGCTCCAGTCTTGGTGACCAGCCAGACCCAGCCTACTTCTCTACTTACACTACGGGGTCTGTGCTCTCCTCTGACCTGTCTCGCATCTTTCTATCATTACATGTTATGCTGTTAATCTTTATCTCTTTGTATTGTAATTACCTGTACCTCTGTCCCTCTCCTCCACTATATGGGACTCCTTGAAGCAGAAATAGTTTCTTTCTGGATGACAGCGCAATGTCTAGCATATAGTAGGTCAAAGAATATATATTCATTAAAATCAAAGACATTAAAATGAGCTAAGAGGCATGCTACTCCAAAGAGAATAGACTTTAGAATCCTTCTGTCAGCAAAGGAACTAAGAAGAATCTATTTGGAATCTCTGCCCACTTGTTCTGTTACCGTAATGGAGTACTTCAATAAGTAGAAGACCTTTATCATGGGCAGACTGATGTAATTCATTCTCCAATAAACAAAGAAAATAAGAAATAAGAACTTTCAAGGGAAAAAAACAGCACCAATCCCACACTGTTAGTAATAGCATTTGCTTTCTGTGGTCTACTCTTATATATAATTTTTTTTTCTCTCCTGGCATTAAAAATGGCCTTGAATTATCTGGATCTTCTTTCATTCAGTGGATAGTCTTTAAAGGGGAAAAAAAAACAGTAAATAAGGGAAAATAAAAATTTTGACATGTAGATAAAAATAGTGACCTAACAAATTTTTAAACTCCGCTACCTTGAATTCAATATATTTAGTGCCAAACCCTCCTTTTTAAAATGTGTCACCTAATAACATTTATTGTTAAATATATCACTTGTTCAGACAAATAAAACACCACTAGTAATTGGCGCTCAAAGTTTTATAAATGCAGCTGGTTTATTTAAATAATTTAGTTAAGCTTTGGATTCTCATGTACCCCCTCCGGGCTAATGAGTTAGAGACCTCTTAAACATATATCAGGGAATTTCTTGGGCAGAACCACCTACTAAGAAATCAGAGGAAAGTGTTCAGAAGTATTTTTGTTTAATTTCCCTTGGAAGATTTAGCTGTACTTTTACCATATTTATTTGTTCTTTACATTTAATTTGAATGTGAGACATCTGAGGACAATTCCATTAAAATTGCCAAGATGATATACTTTATACAGGGGAAAAAGTGTGGTATGGCAGCTGACAATTACTTGAAAAGTTTGTGCTGCTGACTTAGGATCTTTACTACAGTTTACTGGAAAATGCACCTGTAGTATCTGGGCACAAAGTTATTTTTAAAAAGAAATTAAGGTACTTTAGTTTTGTTACATGTCAAATTAAGGAATTGTTTGGAGAGGATATTACAGTTTCTAATTAGCTGACCTTAATACAAAGAGGTGATCTTGTTTGATCTATGTGGTCCTAGGCTACTCACAGTGGTCCTTAAATGTGGAAGGGGGGTAGAAGAAGTCAGTTGGACTTAAAGACGGCAGCAGGGGAGACCAGTTGAGGAGTGTCTGAGAAGTAGAGCAAGCAAGGCAACATTCTCCCCAAGGGCCTCCAGAGAGGAACACTTTTACCAAAATCTAGATTTTAGTCCAGTGAGACTTCCATCTGAGACTAATAAATTTCTGTGTCTGTTGTCCTTTGTTACAGCAGCAATAGAACACTAATACATTCAGACAATGTGATGCTAGGAAGTCATTAAAAGTAATAACCCATAGTGTGGAAAATACTCATGTTATATTGTTAGGTTAGAAAAGTAGCTGAGGAAACACCGTAGGACAGTGAAATCAAATAAATACATACCTGTTTAGGGAAAATTGGAAAGATAGGCTATAAAATGATATTCATGGTTCTCAACTGGTGCTGGGATGATTATTTTTCTGTCTTTCTGTACTTCCCAAGTTTATTTTTAAATCAAAAAATAAAATTAAATGTTGAACATGATTGACCTTCTCTCTCACAATCTTGGAGATGAGCTCCAGTGAATAATATAGTGAGCTCCTGTAGGTTATCTTGTGCTCAGTCCTTACTTTGCTGCATTTCTGCAACTCAAACACGTTGAAATTATGTTAATGTCTACCAGCTCTATTTTATTTTTTTTATGAATTGAAGTTTGAAACTTGAGCCGTACAAAATTAGAAAATATTTTTGGCATACAAAGATTAACTTCTGAATATTTGTATTAATGGTGTAAAGATTACAATAGTAGCATAGCTAAGTACATAGGTATAATATCTGAGACTAAAATCTAAAGTGAATGGACTTAACTTTTCTGGGTTCAGCTGGATACTGACTTTTACCTTTCCTTACCAGATATACTACTGGCCCCCGTCATTGTTAAAAAGTCACTGCCTTCCCTTTCTGCCTTATGTGTTTGATTTTCATCAGTGGTAGGTTTTATTGTTGCTCTAGATATTTGTAGAGAATGTAATTTAAAGGAAATTAAACCTCTAGAAGCAAGATAAAATTCGGCACGTTAAGTCAAATGCTTTGATGTTAAGAGCATTTTCAGTAGCTATTATCTACCATGCAAAACTGCTCAACTTTACTATAAAGATCCGGTTCTGAGTCACAGGGTAGAAGACCATTATTAAGTACCTGGGAGGCAGCAGACTGCAGTGACCAGGAGGGGAGCTCAGGCATCAGATGTGCCTGGGTTCAAAGGGTGGCTGCAGCTTTTGTCCCGGGCTCCTGGCAAGTGACTCCAGATTCTTGATTTCTTTTGTAAAAGGGACTGTGACTGTCCTCATTGCCTACAGTTATCGTGAAAAGGAAATAAAATGGCTCTCCCTGTATCAATAATCAGTAATTGGTGGCTATCATTGTAGCTGAATATCCTTTCTACTGAGTATTGTTACTTGACCTACACAATTTAAGAAAATTCAGTAACTGCTTGTGTTTGTGTTCTCTGTGGTCATTTCAAGGAATGTTTTCTTATTAGGTGTGATAAAGTAACACACATCTGACAAGACCCTGCTATTGTATGGGAAGCCAACTGGCAGAAGTAGCAGGAACTTCTGTTTGATCTCTGTGTTTATGATTGTTTCCTATCACCTCAGTAGAATGAGAATACGAACCTGCACCTAGTTTCTCTGAAATGCTTTATAAAGGGACATGGTTTCTTCCAGTGTAAAAGAGGACCCTGGTGTTTTTAGGCAAAAAAGAGAAACAAAAAAGGAAAAAGAGAAAGAAAAGCATATGTGGCTTGGGCCTCTGAGCTCTCCCAGGGAAACAGTGGGAGTCCTAGTACCCTTTCTCTTTGTGATAAATGTTCAAAAAGCAGAAACTTTGAGGGAATTTTCCTCTTGGTAGGAGGGCCTGGGAGTTCTATTGGAAGGTAGGAATGTAATGAAAACAAGAGCACCTTGCTGGAACTTACCTTTTCTACTCTGTTTGCTTCATTATCACTCTTAAGGATTTTTTATGCATATGCTGAACTCAAACCAGTTACTTTTTGAAATAGCAACCATGTCCAAGTCTTCAAAGATGTCTGCAACAAAACTCAAAGCAGGAAAGAGGCACTTCAGAGAAATGCTTCTCCTAAGATATTAAATCAGGAGTGACTAAAAGACCAAAATTACTTATGTAAAAATGAGGAGTAAAAGAAATTCTTAAATTAGATTTAAATAATCAAATGAAAGGTCCTTGGTTTGCTAATTTCCCTTACCCTGTCTTGGAAAAATTCTTTATTAGACAATGTTGAGACTCTACGAGATCTTGGGATAATCCTCAGATAAAAGGTCAAAGGTTAACCATCCTTCTTGTACTAAATGCTGGGTACAAAATGGCATTGCATATTTTCAAAGCCAACTTCTAAAAGAATTGAAACCTTCAGAAAGTTTGGAAGTTTTCACAATCATTTTTACACAGAAATCTGTTTATTAAACCAAACAAAACAGATAAAATTATACCAGCCCTCGATTTTTTTGAATTTTCCTTTAAATAAGCAAACTCTAAATCCATACCTTAAAAGATGTTTGTGCATCTATGTATTTCCAAAATACTCATATTTCAATAAGTTTTTCACATTATATTCACCAACAGTATCACAAAAGTTCTTTTTTTGTGTGTTTTTTTGTTTTGTTTTGTTTACGTAACTGTCAGGAAAAGTAATTCTAGAAACACTAGAAGAAAAAGCATAGCAATGTCCACAGTTACAAGAAAAAGTGCACATTACTTGGTCACAATCACAGTCATTACTTGAAAAACTATATGTAACAAGTACATAAGAAATATCACTGATGCCTTAAACTCATTATCAAAAACTGAATGACATAAGTTTTACATAAAATAAGGCAAATTGAGGAATGCACAAAGAGTTTGTAATCCAACCAAAGCTGAACAGAAAGATAATTGTACAAGAAGCATAAACTGATGTACTTCTCCCTAAATATTTAAAAAATAAGCTTGCCTCAGTGCACAAAGAAAACACCATTCATGTGTATCCAACACTATAAAATAAGAAAGGGCAAAGTGTGGGGGAGAGGAAGGGAAAGTTCATGGAAAAAGCTGCAGCTGCGTCCACTGAGAGTTCTTTACATCACTGTTACCTAGGGCTGCAAACTATACAAATCCTATCAGGAGAGGTAATGGTCTTTTTGGAAACTATTTCTGAAAGAGAGAAAGAAAAACTACACACGAGTGCAAATTTTCAGATTGTCACTTGCAACCTCTTAACATTCAGCCATCTACATCCAACTGCTGCTGGAGGCATGCCTGCAAAACACAGCAGCATCAATCCACGGTGAGCAGCTGTAAGGAACCAAGGTGTGATTTTTTTTTTTTTTCAATGATATGTCTTTTTTAATATGAAAACATTCTGTGATGAAAACCTCTATTGCGAAACTGCGATGTTGAGAGGCATGACGAGCGCGAGTGCAGAAACGCAGGCTTCTCGTGGAAGTAGTTCCTGATGTGACGATTTAAAGAACGTAGCAAGGGTTTGTTTTCCAGCATTGTTATTTTTTTTGTAGAAAGAATTTGGAAAGAGGAGAAGGCAAAGGGATGTGGAAAAGGTACTTACAGTAGTTTCTCAAAACAGTTTTCTTTTAGGACCTATGAAAAAGTTACCAAAGTAAAAATGACAATTTTGAATGAAAAACAAGTTTGTCTTTTTATAAAAATTACATATATATTTTTTTAAAATACAAGATCCTTCTCAATGTTGTTATATCCTGTAGCAACAAGAAATTTGGCTTTTTTTTTTTTTTTTTTGCCAGATACTGTAGCTTTCTGTCCAGTAAGTCAGTAGCAAATTCCACTAATATTTCAGTTGGATCTTGAACTATTTTTTATACCACAAACTTCTTCTGTTTTATCCTTGAAATTAAGAATATACAGCTTTTTTTTTTTTTTTTTTTTTTTGCCCCAGATATTTATGCTGAGAAACTAAAACATAAAGCAGTAGGCTGGACACATTACAGTATCTCAAGTACTTCAGAGGTCAGAGTTCCTTTGAAGCACCTTAACACATCACTTTATGGATCAAGGACAATGTGGCATAATGGAAGTATTTCTCTTAAGACTGTGCAGTAAGACCAGAAGCATCTCTGCTGGGAAATCAAAATGTCATTAGTGGAAACTGCAAATTTAGACCTCAGTGAATAGGATCGTCATTTGACTCAGTTCTGTTGTAAAATAAGATTTTCCAGTTCATCTGCAGAACGCAATAAAAATGCAGCTGATTCTCGATATCCTGCAACGAGCTGTCTCACAGCATTGATTTCAGTTGGACTCAGCTGGGGTCTGGAGCTTGAACTGCTGGAGGATCCTGAGCTAGTTGCCAACTGCCTCTTCATGCTGAGATCCGTTGGTCCTAGAAAAAATAACACAAAATTAACATGAACAATCTTTGTTCATGTACTTTGAACATGACCATTAAATTGTTGACTTCACTTACTCTTTTGTGAGAAGCTACTGATACCTTTAATCAAATACATCAGCTCTCTGAAATACCAACAAGCAACATGATGTGAAATGAGTGGCTGAATATTCTCAGACTCCTTGTCCAGACGATCACCTCTTACTGTGGAAAGACCTGAAGACCTACTCCTAATATGTGCTTTTTGGCAAACTCAATTTTAAGTCTACAGATATTGTAAAAGTTTCTCTGCAGCAGTGTAAAATGCTGGAACTTAAAAATGCTTTGTGTTGGGGCGCCTGGGTGGCTCAGTGGGTTAAAGCCTCTGACTTCAGCTCGGGTCATGATCCCGAGGTCCTGGGATCAAGCCCCGTCTGGCTCTCTGCTCCGTGGGGAGCCTGCTTTCCCCTCTCTCTCTGCCTGCCTCTCTGCCTACTTGGATCTCTGTCAAATACATAAATAAAATCTTTTAAAAAAATGCTTTGTATTTGCACCCTTGGTTAACAATTAATTTTAGGTCCCACCTACTCAGACGTGGAAACATCCTAGATTGTGATGCTGATGACTCCAGATTACAAACTCCTCCATTTAGAACAAAGGAAATTTTGGACAGAGGAATTCAATGACATGGTTATAATTCAACAGCTTTTAAGTGGCATAGTAAGGATGTGAATTGCATATTTTTTTTAATTTCAGGGGAATGCTTTTCTTCTATCATGTTGGCTAGTATTTTAAAATGTGTTGTTAGTAAAAATTAGTATTTAAAAATATTAGACAGCAGTTTTAAGAGGGGGCAATAAGTAAATGATCAGTACAAACAATTCCGCAAAGAAACCAGACCTGGGAGAGTGCTTTAGGTATTGTTAAAGCTGCTTCTGTATTTATTTGCCTAAAACATTCAGGTGTCCAAAGGTTTATTACATATAATTAAACCAAATCAGATAGGTCTGCTTTTTGACAACATATTGTAAGTTTTTATTTCTTTGTACATTTTTACTTTAAAACACTGTAGTTAACAGAAATGTCTTAATTAAAGATTTTTAAAATACGTTGCATCAATTCTTGGATTATTAAGGGTTTTTTTTAGGTGTTATAAAGGTTTTAAGTGTTCATTGTTACAGCAATTACTTAAAGGTAAGAACCATAATTATTAAATTTGCAGTGAGTAATACATTTAAGATCCTTGAATAAATATCACTGGGGACATTAACTGAAGGCATGCTCAAGAACTGTAGTAATTCTCTAACTTGAAATGATTTAAACAGATTTTTCTTAGAGAACTTTTCATATAATAGTATTCAATTCCTAAACTGAAACAAGGGATTTTATTTTATCCTGTTCCTCCTTCTTGAGGCTTGATGGAAACAGGTCAAGACCCAACCCCTTTCACCCTTTACCCAAAGGGAGAAGAGGACTCCTGTCAGCTAGGAGGCACATGTCTCATGAAATGGGAACAGCTTCACTCGTAATCTAATTAGGACAGAGACAAGACTAGCACACAAGAACTCAGACATTTGAGCGGGACTTATTTCCACTTCTGCCAATCAAGCCTTAAAGCCTTGATTTCCTAGCAGGAGTTAGTTTCCATTTGTTCTGCTGTTTACAAAATCCTGAGGCTGATATAGCAAGCTGAAAGGGAGAGATGTAGGGATGTTGCACGGGCAGACAGGAATTAATGAACAAGCATGGAAGTAAATTAATAGTAACTAGTGCATTTGGAAAGTTCTGAATGGATTAAGAAAATATCATGACATAATGGGTTCTGGTTTATGGATGAACCAACTTTAAATTTGGATTTTTTCCCCTTTTATATTCAAGTATCCCAGGACCAGTACAAATCTTCATAAAACAGTAGAAAGGACTTTCCTTAACTATGTAGATATGTCATGTCTAGTTGATTATCATTATTTTATTAGAAGCTGTAACATTTTATAATGTTTTTGCTGACAAGCCAAGTGGCTGGTTAACGTCTTTAGGTGGAATTAAAGGGTGAGGCTAGGGCTCAAGTTCTTTTTGGGATGAAAAGATTGTGATTTCGTTCTAACACCACAGTTCACAGATTATTCTCTACCTCTGGGTCAGAGATAAAGGCTTCCAAACTAATATGTAGTTTTCACTGTCTTTCTAATTATTAACACAGGCAAAGTCTAATAGCTCAGTAACACAGAAGCCATTCACACCTGTTATTTTTCTGGAAGAAAGTTGACTTCCATTATCTTGGAGTCTTTTGGATCTACAGAATCAGGATTAAGTATAATTAAAAGTATAAGGAATTCTTTATGCTGAATATTACTCAAATCTTCCAAGTTAAGAGGTTGAGCAGGGAAGCAAAAAAATTAAGTCACAAATGAACAAAATTAGTGACTACTTAAACAGCCCTTTTCCTTGTTTGTTACTAGTATTTTTTTTTTTTTTTTAAGATTTTATCCATTTGAGAGTGTGCAAGAGAGAGGACGAGGGTCAGGGAGGAGAAGAGGGAGAGGGAGAAGCAGACTTCCTGCCAAGCAGGAAGACTCACAGAGGGCTCAATCCCAGGACCCCAGCTGAGCTGAAAGCAGACTCAGCTGACTGAGCTACCCAGATACCCCTGTTATTAGGATTATTTGCCTCATTTAGACAATATCATACTTGACTGGCTTAGCTTAACCCGAACAATCAATACAAAGTAAAATGTCAAATTTTATGAAGATGTTAAATTTAATGAAGTCAAGGAAAATATTCTTGGAGATTTACTCAAATAACAAAGCCACTAAAAAGTGGAGGTTCTGGAGGAGGGGGCCAGTTAATAAAACAAGCAAAAAGAATGACACAATAGATGTTTTAAGAGAAAATTATTTGAATATCAAGTGTTAAAGCAAATCAGATAACTTGACTAGTTTTAAACCATAATTATGCAGACTTTGTAGTCATTCTGAAAATTTGAGTAAGAGGTATTTCATGGTAACAGAAAATGTTAGAAAAATGAAGCTCCACCAAAATCAATCTTTGATTTTTTTAAGGGTTGGGGGCAGATTTATGTTATTTATAAGTTATAAGTAAATTCTAATTAAATGAAGATATATATCCATAATTCACTTTATTTTTTGATGTATTTCTTAAATCAAAATATAGTTCACATACAATGTTATATTTGTTTCAGGTATACAACACAGTGGTTCAACAACTCTTATGCTAGCTTATTTTTGTTTCAAGTTTCTATTTAAATTCTACTTAACATTTGGTGTAATATTAGTTTTAGAAGAATTTGATTCATTATATACATGTACCACCCAGTGCTCATCACAACAAGTACCCTCCTTAAAGCCCATCACCCATTTAGCCCATCCCCTCCCCCTTCCCCTCCAGCAAACCCTCATTTGTCCTCTATAGTTGAGTCTATTTTATGGTTTGCCTTTTTTTCTTTCCCCTATGTTTATCTGTCTTGTTCCTTAAATTGCACAAATGAGTGCAACTATATGGTATTTCTTTGACTTATTTTGCTTATTAGCATAATGCACTCTACCTCTATCCACGTCATTCAAATGGCAAGATTTCATTTTTTTAATGGCAAAATAATATTCCATTGTGTATATATATACCACCTCTTTATCCATTCATCAGTCAATGGACATTTGGACTCTTTCCATAATTTGACTGTTGATAATGCTGCTATAAACATTGGGATACATGTGCCCCTTTGAATCAGTATTCTTGTATTCTTTGATAAATATCTAGGAGTGTAATTGTTGGATCATAGGGTAGTGCTATTTTTAAGTTTCTGAGGAACCTCCATACTGTTTTCTAGAGCAGCTGCACCAGTTTCCATTCCCACCAACAGAGTAAGAGGATTCCCCTTTCTTGGCATACTTGCCAACATCTGTTGTTTCCTGTGGTGTAAATTTTAACAGTTCTGACAGGTGTGAGGTAGTAGCTTATCATGATTTTGTTTCCCTGACAATGAGTGAGGTTAAGCACCTTTTCATTCATCTGTTGGCCATCTTTATGTAACTTTGGGAAAAAGTCTACTCCTGTCTTCCCATTTTTTAACTGGATTATTTTGGGGGAGGGTGTAGAGTTTATTAAATTCTTTAGATTCCAGATACTAACAATTTATCAGCTAGGGCCTTTGCAATTACCTTCTCCCATTCTGAAGGTTGCTGTTTCACTAAAGTGTAGCTATCACCTGCCACCATACAAACCTATTTTAAATGCATGAACTATATTCTGTAAACTGTACCTTTCATTCCTGTGACAGTCATTCCATAACTGGAGGCCTGTATCTTCTTCTTTCCTTCAACCATTTTGCCATCCCCTATCCCCCCAGCTACCATTAGTTTGTTCCCTGTATTTATGGGTCTGTTTCTGCTTTTGTTTCGTTTTTTAGGTTCCACAAATAAGTGAAATCATATGGTGTTTGACTTTCTCTGACTTATTTCACTTAGTATAATACTCTTTAGAGCCATCCATATGGTATCAAATGGCAATATCTCATTTTTTTAATGGTTGAGTAATAGTCCATTACACACATACACACAGCCCATGCACCTACTGATGGACACTTAGTTGCTTCTGTATCTTGGCTATTGTTAAAAATGTTGCAATAAACATAGAGGTACATATATCTTTTTTCAAAGGAGTGTTTCTATTTTCTTTGGGTAGTTAGCCAGTAGTGAAGTGCTAGATCATATGTATTTCTATTTTTGATTTTTTGGGGAACCTGCATACCATATTCCATAGTGGCTACATAAAATTACATTCCCACCAGCAGTGCACGAGGGTTTTTTTTCCTACATATCTTCACCAACACTTATTTCTTGTCACTTTCTAGTCTAGACATTGACAGGTGTGAGGTGATAATCTCCTTGTGGTTTTTATTTGCATTTCCCTAATAACTCCTGCCATCGAGCATCTTCCCATGCATCTGCTGGCCATCTGTATGTCATTTTTGGAGAAATGTCTATTCAGGTCCTCTGCCCATTATTTAATGGGACTGTTTGGGGGGGCTTTTTGGCGTTTAGTTCTTTACATATTTTGGAGATTAACTATTTATTGGATATATTACTTGCAAATATCTTCTCCCAATCAGTAGGCTGCCTTTCCAATTTGTTTGGTAGTTTCCTTTGCTGCACAAAAGCCTTTTATTTTGGTGTATCCCCAATAGTTTTTTTTTTTTTTTTGCTTTTGTTTTCCTTGCCTGAGGAGACCTGTCCAAAAAAATGTTGCTAAGGCCAATGTCAAAGAGATTATTGCCTATGTTTTCTTCTAGGAGTTTTATGGTTTCAGGTCTCACATTTAGGTCTTGAACCCATTTTGAGTTTATTTTTGTGTATGGTATGAGAAAGTGGGTTTTTTTGTTTGGTTTTTGGTTTTGGTGCAAAATGGAGCTATCTCGTTTTCTCAGCACCATTTATTAAAGGGACTGTCTTCCCCCCCCCCCACTGTATATTTTTGTGTCCTTTGTCATGGATTAATTGACCATATAAGTATGGATTTATTTCTGGCCTCTTTATCCTGGTCCATTGATTTACATGTGTTTTTGTGCCAGTAGCATTCTGTTTTGATTACTACAGCTTCGTAGTATATCTTGAAATCTGGGACTGTGACACCTCTGGCTTTGTTCTTTCTCGAGATTGCTTTGGGTATTTGAGATCTTTTGTGGTTTCCTACAGATCTTAGTACATTTGTTCTAGTTTTGTGGAAAATGCTATAGGTATTTTGATAGGGATTGCATTGAATCTACGGATTGCTTTGGATAGTGTGTATATTTTAACACTAATTCTTCCACTCCATGAGCATGGGATACCTTTTCCATTTGTGTTGTCTTCAATTTCTTTCATCAGTATTTAATGTTTTCAGAGTACAGTTCTTTAACATCCTGATTAAATTTATTCCTAGATTCTTTTTTACTTCTGCTCTGATCTTAATTATTTCCTTCTCTCTAATATCCTTGGGCTTTATTGGTTCTTTTTCTAATTCATTTAGGCACAAAGTTTATTTGAATTCTTTTTTAGGTAAGCCTGTATAATTATAACAGTCTTTTATCACTGTTGCTTCATTCAGAAAATTTCTACTTTTATTGTCTCAAGGTATTTTTCAGTTTCCTCTATTTGTTGAGCCATTGGTTGTTCAGTAGCATATAGTTTAGCTTCCATATTTTTTTCCAGTTTTTTTTCTACTTCATTTCCAGTTTCATACTGGTGTGGTCAGAAAAGATGGTTGGTACAATTTCAATCTTCTTAAACTTATTGAGACTACTTCATGGATTAATATGATCTATTCTGGAAAATGCCCCAAGTGTACTTGAAAAAGAATGTGAATCTGTTTTTAGAATATTTTATATATCTGTCAAGCCCATCTGGTCTAACATAATCATTTTTTAAAGTGGCTTTAAATGATACCTGTCTGGATCATCTTGTTGATATAAGCAGGGTGTTAAAATTCCTACTGTTTTCATATTACTGTTAATTTTCCCCTTTATGTCTGTTAATATTTGCTTTTAATATTTAGGTGTTTCTATGTTGGATACATAGGTATTTACAATTATTACATCTTATTGGGTCAATGCCTTTATCACTGTAATGCCCTTCTTTGTCTCTTATTAGAGTCTTTGTTTTAAGGTCTATTTTGTCTTTTGTCTATTAAGTCTGTCTACCCAGCTTTGTTTTTGCTTCCATTTATTGCATGGAATACATTTTTCCATCCCTTCTTTTTCAGGTTGTATGTATCTTTAGGTCTGATAGCTAGTCTCTTGTAGGGAGTATCAAGATGGGTCTAATTTTTTATCCATTCAGTCCCTCTGTGTCTTTTGATTGGATAATTTAGGCATTTGTATTTGTTTTCTGGCTTTTTGCAAATTCTCTGTTCCTTTCTTCTTGCTGTCTTTGTTTTGATTTTCCATAGTGATGTTTAAATACCAAATTTAGAGAAGGATGCAATAAGAAAAGATAATTAAAAGCTAGTAGTAAAAGTAAAAGCTAGAATCCCTAATGTACATATATACAAAAATCCTTAACAAAACATATTCAATAATATATTGATAGGATCACACAGCATGATCAGGTGGGTTTATTCCAAGGATTCAAGAATGGTTCAATATTTGCGAATCAATCAGAACAAAAACAGATACAAAGCATACAGTCTTCTCAACAGATGCATTCCAAACTGGGAAGGAAGACCTAAAACTGTCAATCCTAAAATTTGTATGGAACCACACAGGACCTCAAATAGGGAAAGTAATCTTGAAATAGGACCAAAGCTGGAGGCAACGTCCTCCCTGATTTCAAAAATGTTACCAAAGCTTTAGTAATCAAAATAGTGTGGTATTGGCATAAACACAAACCAATTGGAAGAGATAGCCCAGTACTATACTTACATATATGTGGTTAATTAATTTAGGACAAAAGAGCCTGGAATACACAATGGGAAAAGAACAGTCTCTTTTATAAATGGTGCTGGGAAAACCAAATAGCCATAGGCAAAAGAATGAAACTGAACCTCTAAAACTATACACAAAAATTTACCCAAAGTTGATCATATACTTTAAGACCTGAAACCATAAACTCCTAGAAGAGAAAATAGATGGTAAACTCCAAGACATCAATCTGGCTATGATATTTTGGATTTGACATTAAAGCAAAAGCAACAAAGGCAAAAATAAACATCTGGGACTATAACAAATTAAAAACTACTACACAGCAAAGGAAACCATTGATAAAATGAAAGAAGCCTACCAAATGGGAGAAAATATTTGAAAATCATATATCTGATAAGGGGCTAACATCCAAAACATATACAAGCGCAACACAATTCAATAGCCAAAAAAAAGTCTGATTAATAAATGGGCAGATGATCTAAATAGTTGTCCAAAGACAATATATTGGTGGTCTGAAATACCTGAAAAGATATTTCATAATCATCAGGGAAATGCAAGTCAAAGCCACAATGATATATCACTTCACATAAGTTAAAATTGCTGTTATAAGATTTCACAAAACTTCTGTGGACAAAACTCAAAATTCAGCAATTGGTAAATATATTACAAAATATGTATTACAGGTCTACTACTAAGAATGAAATTCCTTGGAGGGGGATAACATTTTTCTTAACTGGGGTTTCAGGTTCCTGTTCCCTGTTACCAAAATCAACTGTAAATATCCATCTGTTAATGTGGATCTGTACATAGATTTTATGAATTTTATATAGATGTTTCCAAATTGAGTATATTCATCATTTGTAAAACATTTATGGCCTTCTTCTGGATTTTCTAGAAACTTACCTAATAACTTGTCAATGCATTGCAGGTTAATTACTTCCAATTGAAGATAAAACTGGCAGTTCTTCAATTGAACAGTGAAACCTATTTTGGGATATGGGAATTTATTTTCCACGTGTATAAAGTCCAAAAAACATTGCTGAGCCTGTAGTATGTGCTCAGCAAATATATCCACAGGAAATGTGTGTGGAAATGTAGATTTAACTTCTTGTTTTAACTTGGACAGTATGAATTTATAAAGCAGCTTAGCCACTACATGTAAGTCAAACAATGTTATCAGCAAAATGGCTTTATCACAGCATAAACTTCACATATAAGAACTGTTTCATCTTGTAATTTCAGATTGAATTAATCAAGAATCATTGTTCATTCTGTAGCATAAGCTAATTTCCAAAGCCAATTAGTGTTCAGAAAAATTTCAATCTTGGCTCTGACCTGAAAAAGTTTCCCACAAGGCTATCAAGCTGCTGTGTCTTAGGACAAGTAAGGGTATTTGGATTTTATTTTTGACAAAATCTCACAGAACTTAGGATAATTAAATTGATGAAAACAAAGTTTAACACTGACACTGCTGTTCAATATCACATGATCAATTCAAAGGTTTTCCATAATGTACCTAATTCAAAAAATGAATAGTTCAGGAAGTAACCATATGACTTATGTTTTAATAAACTTTGTATATTTGTCCAAATAAGCCTTTCTGCTTCATACATCTTAGCAGATTCCACTTTAGGTTTTACTGAATTATTTTGTTCTTTACAATAATATTTGTATTACAATAATATACAAAAATATTCTCAGTGAAAGGTGTTTCACTTTATACTATTCATAAACATGAGAGTCTTTTGTCACTTCAAACTCATCACTGATTATTAAAACAAAACCTAGCAGTATTAGTAACATCTCCACTTATAAAGACACAAAGAAAACCACTTTTAATCAGTTGCCTTGTGTTCTACCTGAGTTTTCACATACGAGAGACCACCAAGGAGCCAACACCAATGTAATCACACGAGGGTTTATTTGAAAAGCTTAAGCTTGGGCCCAAGTATACCTGACCCAGCAGAGTAGGGACTTGGACCCTGAGGCTAGTTAAAGCAGGGGTTTTTAATGGGTCATTACAAGAGGCTTGAGGGGGGGAGGAGAAGTTTCAGACTTTTCTGCAGTAAGCTGATTAGCTGTTGCCAGGGTGTTGCAGGGTGGGGTACTTCTTGGAACTAAAGCAGGGTGGGGGTCCCTGGAACTAAAGTAAAGTAGGGGAAAGTTCAGCCCTTGGTCACAGGGGCCTGAGATGGCTGCACTTGTGCTAATGCTAAACTCGAGGTGGGATGGCCTTAATTTTCTTGGCCTCCACATTCCCCCCTCTCAGAGGAACCTAAGGAAGGACCCAATCATGGGTCCAGGCTGGTCTCAGCAACAAGGTCCAGTGGTTGGTGGGGATTGGTTCTGGCATGAAAAGGACATAGCATAAGCAACATTAGTGGGGTAAGGGAGAACAGTGAAGTCTTAGCTTTAGGGGATTGTCTTTGGATGGTTTTTCCATTCTGGAACAAAGTCCTTGAGAACGGCATGTGGGTCAGCTGGTTGGACGTGGGTGTAGTGGACCCAGGGAGTAATCCCATCAACCTTGAGAGTGGTCAGGATCACGATGTAGGGTCCCTTCCAGCGTGGTTGAAGTGTCAGTTCGTAGAGAGGTCAGGCCATCTCCACGAACCAAGATATCCACAGCCTGCAGTAGCCCACCATCCCAAGAAACTCCCTCATAGAGATCAAAGCCTAAATAAGTGGCGTGGCTCCAACAAAGCTGGGCTTTCATTGCTGACAACTGATACACTTTTCTTGCAGAGTCTGTAAGAGCTCTCATCCCCTGTAAGCATGACTCAGTCCTCAGCAGCTATTTCCACTATTCCCACTAACCCAATCAGATTTTTCCCTTCAAATCCTTCAGTTTTCTGAAGTTTCCTCCTTATATCTGGGGCTGACTGGCAAAAGCAAGATTGTCTAAACAAGCTATCGTGGAACTTCTCTGAAGTTTACCTCAAGTTGTCTAGCTTAGGCAAACAAACATTTAAAGACAATTAAATCTAGAATTAAAATCCGTAAAGGTATGTTATTAAAACATAATTTTTCTAAAATAACCCTCATTTCCAGAGATAGCCAAATCAGGACTAATTTATTTGGAAAAACAAATCCAGTTTTAACAAACTTGGCCTAATTATTTACATAAGCTCAGCAAGAACAGTAAGTGATCATATAGATCTTTTAGAATCTGCTTTGCTGGAATTCTTATAAGGAATCTCTAGGTTGAACTTTTAGTAGCCTCTCCAGGTCAGAAGCCAAGCCACGTAGTTGCCATCAGACATGCCTGCAATACCTATCGATATGGGCGAACTCCTCTTTCTGAGGTACCCAAAGTATCCTGAGATTCCTGCCCCTGCCAGGAAGTGACATTTTTTACTCCCTGGTGAGGCTGCTGGGAACACTGTAAGCAAGGTATCAGGCCAACAGTTCCAAAGGGCTTTACGGCTCCAGGTTTTATAAAGTAAACCTTAATTCCTTTATGCTGTCTGGTCATATCTGAGTCTATGTATGTCTTTCTTAAATATGACATTCCAGTCAAAGCCTTGGTAAAATAACCAATGTTTCCAATAGAGTCCTGTTACAAGGAGAACAGATTCTTATTGAACTTATGCAAATGACTGATTGCTATAGAAGAAAGAATGCTTACTGAGACCGTAGGAGCTTCAGAGGGTTCAGATAGAAAAGTTGAATGCTTTGATTTGTTTGCAAATAAATATTTTACATTTCTGTAAGTTACAGATAAGTAAAATTTTCCTTAGTGTGTAAGAACAAACATTAGAGAACCAGCAATGTTTAAAATAAGACAAAACATTAAGAGACACAACACTGTAATCTTTTACTTCATTTAGTCCCATGTTACTAATTCTGGTTTAGTTTGAATGCAGCTTTTGTTAGTTCTGGAAATTCTTACCCATTTTAGTTCCAGGATTTTAACTTACCAAAGACCTGTATTTGTCCTGAAAGTCTCCTATATGAATTTCCTTTAGGGCGGAATTCATTTTACAAGAGAATTAAAACAAATACAAATGATAATAACTCAAAAATAGATATGGTTAAATATCAAGTGATCACCCTTATCAAAACATTAAAACTTTAGGAAATGTATGGAACCTCTAGAGTAGTTACAGCATTTACCCAAATGTAACCCAAGGTTTATCATTGGTTTAGCAGTACTCCCTGTGTAACTTAGCATATCAAGAAAAAACCTCAGAAGATATTTGCAAATATCTTCTCCCATTCCGTGGGTTGCCTCTTTGTTTTGTTGACTGTCTCCTTTGCTGTGCAGAAGCTTTTGATCTTGATGAAGTCCCAAAAGTTCATTTTTGCTTTTGTTTCCTTTGTCTTTGGAGACATATCTTGAAAGAAGTTGCTGTGGCTGATATCAAAGAGGTTACTTCCTATGTTTTCTAGGATTCTGATGGATTCCTGTCTCACATTGAGGTCCTTTATCCATTTCAAGTTTATCTTTGTGTATGGTGTAAGAGAATGGTTGAGTTTCATTCTTCTACATATAGCTGTCCAATTTTCCCAGCGCCATTTATTGAAGAGACTGTCTTTTTTCCATTGTATATTTTTGCAAATGACAGTACAGACAAAAGGTTGACATCCAGGATCTATAAAGAACTTCTCAAACTCAATACACACAAAACAGATAATCATTATCAAAAAATGGGCAGAAGATATGAACAGACACTTCTCCAAAGAAGACATACAAATGGCTATCAGACACATGAAAAAATGTTCATTACTAGCCATCAGGGAGATTCAAATTAAAACCACATTGAGATACCACCTCACACCAGTTAGAATGGCCAAAATTAGCAAGACAGGAAACAACGTGTGTTGGAGAGGATGTGGAGAAAGGGGAACCCTCTTACACTGTTGGTGGGAATGCAAGTTGGTGCAGCCACTCTGGAGAACAGTGTGGAGGTTCCTCAAGAAGTTA